>VICI01000178.1:0-52871 GCA_019593645.1 Akabosia matsudoensis
TCATATGTACGGAATGTCGTAGGGAAAAAATCTTACCTCATTAGTTGCAGACTTATCAATGTGAACTTGACATTGAGTGCACAGCAAAAAACCGTAATGATGAATGATTAAACAAGAGCTGGACTATGGCTGGACCCATGTTTATTAGTGTTATATTCCGAGATCTGGATCTGGACGAGGCCAGCCCAAGCACAAGATGCTAATTTTGCTTTATTGTAAAACTGAAATATTTTTTTATTTCCAACATTTCACGTCACGTGTCCCATTTAAAACTTCAAAAAAGTATATAAAGCAGCATTAACAAACTTTTTTAGAATTTAACACATTATCAGAATAACTTTATAGTTATTATCAGAATTGCACAAGCTCAATACGAAATCAAGCCAATAGCTTTACGTTTTTATTTATTACTTATTTAATATCCTATTCAATTCTTTTGATTTTCATTATATAGAGAGCGATGCGAATGTAGTATTAGAAAGATACATATACACAGAATGGAGACTTCTAACCATTGGGATATTTTATTTTATTCAACATTTCACGGAAAGGGATCTTTAACATGTTGGACGAAATAGTAATTTTTTTAAAGAAGCAAACAACCAAATGATGTATGTACCGGGTTATCTGGACATTCAAACTATCGTAATTTTTTTTCTACGATTTGCGGAAAACTCCATACACAAAAAGGAACGTTATGACAAAAGTTGTAACGTTTAGTAAATGGTAGATGTATTTTCTGCATTCGCAGTATGTTTTACCTAAATTTTGAACAAAACTGTAAACTGTTTGCCTCAACACTTCCTTCAGAAAACCCTGAGTATTTCCATTCTATTTATATGTATCTTTCTAATAATAATGTAGTACTAGTCTGTCATGTCATGACAGTTTCAAAACGTAAACCCTTGTTAGTACATTGCGTGACAAGTTTTCCCCATGACTGTATCCGTCCGGCAAAACGAACATGTTTATAATTGTGAGCAACGGGATCTTTCATTTTAATTGAGTTTTATAAAATCTTCAATGGTGAAAACAGTATAGGGCATACGCGGTAAAATATTTGCACTTTTGAAAATTATTTTTGTACCGAAATCTAGACATTGTCTATTAAAAACGGGCAGTAAACTAACCTCCAGGAAACTTGAGGATGATTGCCATACGAAAATTGTTTTAAAAAATGGGAAACTCTCATGGGACGAGACAAATGAATTGTGTAGGTCATAACACAGGCATGTCCCTGTTGTGCAATATAGTTTTAATTGCATGTCTTGAGGTAAAAAGTGCGAATCTTGATTAGCAAATGCTCTCGATCAACATTAAAAAAAGGAGGTGTCTTTAAATATACAACTATTGTGAGGAACTATGATATATGCGTCTCTGTGTAAACGCTGACACGTTTTATGTCTCATTAGAAGGAAAATTTGTGTAGCTTTTATTTTTCTCAAGCCATTTAATAAAGGTTTTTACAAAACACAATTTAGCACAACGGAAGGCTATTTAAAACTTCAAACATTTTTTTTAAACACTCGACTATAATTTATATCACAGTACAATACTACTGTTAAGCATCTATTAATTTGCATCCATCATACTATCCGCGTCGATTCCAGAATTTCGCAACACAGATTTATTAATGTCTAGGTCGACTAGTCGATCGTAAATTTCCCGGATGACATCCTTGTGACCCACCATGTAACACCAGGTTTCCCACATCATGTTAATAATGGTATCGTCCTCTTTTTCATCCAAGTCGATGTCATCACTGAGCTCTGGACTAAATCGGAAAAAAGGTACACCAATGGATGCACACCACGAGCGGGACCTTTCCACAACTTGTCCTTCTGCTTGTGTCGCCTGTTCCACAAGAAGATGTATGAGTTTGCTGAGTCTCGGAACATTTCTCACAGCGTCAAACACTCCAGAAGGCCATGCGACATCAAGATCCTTCGCAGATCCTTCTTGTTTGGGAGGACTGCCTGTTCCCAATGATAAAACGAGGGAAGGGAGCTTCCAACCGTTGTCGTTACTCCTCCCAGACTGCTGACTTGCCATCATTACAGCTTTAAACTGGACGAGCTCTGATAATGCATCAAGGGTTGGATTATTCGATATCAAGCCTCCGTCAATGAACTTCTCGTTAGTCAGGGAAAAGTAGGAGGGTGCCGCTCCAGTTACTTTTGCTGCTTCCCAGATATACGTGTCCTCTGGGAGTTGTTGAGACTCTTCATGGTTGATTTAGTAACGACATTGGGCTCCGATAATTACGGAAGATATACAGGTCTGGAGGCATCCGATTTGCCAGGCAAGTCATAATCATGGTTTTCGGTCGCTGGATGCTGTTCATTTTCCGTTCTTCTCCAAATTCTTTTTTGAGAAAATCTTCCATGATTTTCGCATTGTACGGCTTGCTTCCTACAAAAACCTATGAATTTGACATAAAAAAATAAAATAGCTAAGTACATACATTTAATTGTCATCTAACTTGAACTTGAAACTGATAAATACATAGATTAACTACTACCTTATCTTTGAGTTTTATATATAGCGACTGCGTTTCCAGTATTGACTTTCCAGAAGCCAACGCAAGAGCCAAGATTCCTCCGGTAGATGTCCCAGCAACCCAATCAAAGTGAGATATAATCGGCTCACCCTTTCCAGAGCGAAGATTAAACTGCTTCTCCATAAAAAAGAGGATTTGTGTTAACACCAGCCCTCGAATCCCTCCACCATCCAACGACAGTAATCTGCCTCCAACTACAGGCCCATCTGTATTTCCTTGCCGTAACATTTCCGCGTTCACTCCACTTTCCAAGCTTTCTCTAACAATGCTCAAACCTCGAACAGCATCATCCATAAGATTTGAGGGTCCCCCTGAAACGTAGTTTCCGTCTTTTGAAATCCTCCAGTTTCTAGGTTGTGTGCCATTGTTTTTTCCTCCAGGTTTGCATCCATCCGTACATCCGCTCATTGCAGATCCGCACCTTTTCGCACCCGCTGCGGACAGGACAAACAATGCTTCATCCCGGGACGTCGACCTGCCTTTATAAATCGACGCCACAATGTGCCTCGCAGTATGTCTATTCCCATCTTGAGCTTCCAAATCTGCTCCAAACACGATCAAAGCTTTCATGCAATCCACGGCGCCCTTTGTTGCAGCCATGTGGAGTGGGGTCGAGTCATTAAATCCATCAAACGTCGCTTTGAAATCAGCATACGCGCTGTTTGACAACAACTGCAAAACTGATTTCAAGTGATTTGCAATGACAGCTTTGTGGAGTGGTGTGAGTCCGTCATTGTCTGTGATATTGGGGTCGCAGCCGTATCTAAGTAAATGGGAGAGCAACGTTGGCTCCGCAGTTGCATAATGTAATGGTGTATTTCCAGTAGCAGCGTCTTTAAGGTCTAAGAATTTCGTGGGAGGAACATGGATTGAGCTACAGTCATCTAATGATGAGACGATCTCCTACAAAAAGTATTTAAAAGTAAAAGTACTTATTAAACGTTGTTTTACGGAGTCATTTGCCATTTTCATTCTCTTCCCCACGCGCTTCACTGCGCTCACACTTTCTTCGAAAACAGCAAGTTCCATTAAGCACATTAATCGCTATCAAATTTCAAAGATTCATAAATGAACAAAAGCATAAAAGGAAGAATAAAACAAAGAGCTAAAATAATTGCATTTACATACCTTTACTGCCTCTTCATTTTGATGGATGCAAGCCACGTGTAGGGGAGAATGTCCTTCATTGTTGAGTTTAATAAACAGTTCCATAAACACCCGATTCGTATGTTCACGCATTGGACCACTTTGTTGTTGGGTCAATTTTTCTTTAAGAATTTTGATGACATCGGCTCCTACGGATTTAACAGTACATCCAGCAGCCAAATGGATAACACTGTTGCCCTTAATATCCGTCAAATCGTAAACTCTGTTGAGCATTTGACTGTTGTCTGCTATTGCTGCCACAGATTCAAGTTGGTTTTGGAGGATTGCAACGTGCAAGGGCGTGTACAAATTTTTTTCCTCCTGGTCTGCGTATTTTTCTTGTAAAACTGGTGACTTTAATTGATCTATCATCCCAAGAGCGGCTGCGACGTGGACCGCTTGAAACGATTCATTGTGCTTGACCAGCTTCACAATCTTGTCCAACGTTGCCTTGTCTATGGCGGCTGACGTTGCTTTCACCAAGTCGGGGAAGATTTGCTTGTAAATGATAAAAACCCGGGAAGCTTCTTCATCAGACTCACTTTGGAACAGACTGTACATCCGTTCGGAACTGCCAGAGGAACTGGTCGAGTGAAGTATGATGTTGTAAGTGGGATAAACAGTGGAAGACAACGGTGTCCCAGTGTCCTTCTTGGGACCATGTAAGATAAGTTGCCCAGCGCGAAATTTTATGGGATAGATAACAGCAACCTGAAAGCCAGTCAATTTATATTAAAATATGTCCGTGTATTGAATACACAACTAAAAACTCGCGTAAAAAAAAAGCAAATTCACCTCATCAGTTGCTGTTCTTCCGGAATACTCCAATACTTGGAATGAGTTTCCATCAGGGGAGTCACTACCTCTTCCCCCGAAATCAAAAAAGGACCTACTGGGTTGCACTGTCGCACCACTTGTTGAAGCATTGGCTGTGCTGTTCATAGCATTTTCGAACACTCTTTTTGCCGCACCAATCGCAAGTTTTGTAAAGAATCCGGTACCACCTCCACTACCTCCGCCACTTGGTGAGGATGGAGACGACATTTTGAATGTGCGCTTTTTGTAATTAACTAGTTTGCAACTACTGACAGCGACCTTTAATCAAACGCAATGACTACATCAGTCTTGCTGGCCGCATTTGTTCGTCGATATTCGATGGCTGTCAAAGCGTCAATGTCAGTGTAATTTTGGGTATTATCTTGTACGAGAGATAATGTCACTGCTATCTGGCTTCACTCGATTTCCGGTTAAAGTAACGATGGAAACTGTTTTCGACCCAGCATGGTGCGAACACGACTTCTCCGAGTGACTCATTTTCTACACATTTTTCCACGTAGGTACTGCCCATCCTAATCATCATGATCCAAAAAGGCGATTCTGCGAAGGAGCGCAGTCTTATGTGCAGTTCGAGTAAAGGAGTGAAAAACACTTTGAACACAGCTGTAGCTCTTGTCAAGAGTTATGATCTGCTTGCAGCTCGTGCCCGGCATTCTTTTTCATTGCATTGTTGATTGTTGAGAAAAACACCTAAAACTAAAACAAAATTTCACCCGTGGTGTGGCGCAACATAAGTATTTTACATACAACTGCTAACCGCTCCTTGTTAATGATGAGATGAGGAAAATAATGTGACCCGAAGTGTAATGTTAGTTGTTAGTTTACGAGATACTTGTCAGCCAAACTTTAATTGAGTAATTGGGGGATAATACTTGTTATGATAATTTCCTCAATTTATAGTTACGGAAAGTATTTGGTCGGAAATGAGCTGTTTATGTATAGTGAATCATACAATGGAAATTGTAATTGTAAGAAGCTCGATTGAAGTGAGCCAGGCACTAACAAAATGTTATCATAATGATATCCATATCCAATTGAAATAAACAATACAATTAGCAAATTAGTTGTCAAAGACTTATATAGTTTAAGACTGACGTACCCCGTAATGAAATTAGTTTCATTTATTGGGCAATTACTAAATTAATAATTAAGTAGTTCATTTACAAGACAAGCACATCTGTTCATCAGAAGTTCATTGTTCAAACGATACACTTCAAAAATGTAAGAAAGAAAAAATAGAAAAAATTTGTAAAAGTTTTATCGTGTGTGTGGTGAGTTGAGAATGAGAACCGTATCGTACGAATCGCCATATCCAAGCTTTGTGAACATTCACGGGGATGTAGCAATATCGGTAGCCCAAACATATTCCTGTGCAAGAAAGGTAATAATTTTTGGAAATTTACAAAAAATCTGTTGTAACTGTCTCTGATATTGACTTTGTTACTTCCTTGTTTGTCTAACGTTTTTTGGACAACTGTTTTCAATTATGGTAAATTCTATTACAATGAGTAGTACATAAAATTAGCATTTAAAGCAAACAATATTGAAACAGTTATCTCTTCAACCAGCTCTACCCTTATCAATCGCTTGTCCATCGTTTCATGAAATATGAAGGTGAAAATGTTGTTCAACTTTCGTCAAATCATTTGAGGTTTTAATTAAGCGTGAAAATATGGAGATAAATAGTATTGCCACATGAAACAAACATGCTATTTATGGATGTTTTGCGAAAATTGTCCATCAAAAGCTGAGTCTATTTTATGTAGCTAGCATGATGATGTCAGTTTCGACCTTTTACATGCTTTCATGAGTCCATTATCGTATACATGTATTTAATTCTTTTATGGTTGGTTACAACTTAATTATCAATGAATGATAAAATGTAATGCCATGAGTCTCATAACTGACAGTGTGCATGAGTCACGCTAGTAAAAATTGAATAAAACATGATTGAAAGCTTATACTAAATTCCAACAAGACTGGAATGCGGCATCTCTGGCATAAACAAGGCTTCAACTCAACTACTAAACAATCCAAAAAAAGTGGAAGAAAAAGCCGTACGACAGATAGGCATGAGGACAGAGTTCTATTACTTGTTCCAGACCCCAGTAAAGTTTTAATTGCGTGTCTGGCTTGAAATCCTAAACCTTCATGAAGAACGCATTAGTGGTGTATGTTTGTAGGTTTCATTGAAAGTCATTTTTTTCGTCCATAGCCAACAACTCGCCATGCAACCAAGTTCCGCTTTAGAACAGCGCATACCAAGAGCAACAAGCTATTTTATCAGGCTTCAAAGAAAGTTTGACAATAATGAGACCTTGAAGAGACGTTTATTAAACAAACTTCAGTGAAAATCCTATATTAGGACCCCCAAAAGGCAAACATTTTTTGTCCTTATAGAGAGTGAGTCTTTTAAAAAGAATTCTCTGTAAGGAAAATCGTACTGCACGCAGTGAGGTAGGTCTTATGTGGAGATGGCCTTGTATAGTGTAGTCCTAGTATAGGATTTTCACTGGATATACTATGAGTTTATGAATACCTAAATATAAAATTCTACAACTCTATAAAAGCCTAAACTTATCCTTATAATCCTTGTACCAAAACTGTCCAATGAAAACTCATTTAGTTAATTGACTGAAACAACACGGCCGCCGGTAAAATAACAGCTTTTCTTCTTATATACCTTTCTGTCGTGTTCCAAGCTTGGAACATTTTTTATTCCTATTTTCCTCCGTATGTTAGCCTCTCTGTGTGCATTTCAAGCTGCTTACCCTTTTCCTACGATGTCGATAATGGTTTGAGTTTTGCACACATTTGTATGCGGTTGCATGACCAGCATCAAATTTCATGCAATATGCCAATATTTTATTTCTCAAAGTATGTTCTTTTTTTGGGACGATTATGAGGTTTCCTTGTTTCTTCTAAAATAGGCATTGTCCGCTTGTATAAAACGCAGNTTTGTGACGATTATGAGGTTTCCTTGTTTCTTCTAAAATAGGCATTGTCCGCTTGTATAAAACGCAGGGTTTTAACGCATTACGGATGCCACAGAGGAATGGAATATTTTTTTTTCATTTTGTGTGTGAAAGAGTGGAATTGATGGGAAATACATAAAACAGTTCCCTATGAAAAAAAAACTTACTTTGGTGAGTACGCAGCTCTTTGCTCTTCTCACATGTTTGCTTTTGTATTTCATACTACGTACCAGGTTTTTATAGGAGACTATTCCAATAAGTTGAGATGTTTTTGTGTGCACAACCAACAGCATGAAATCTAATACTCGTGATGATGACGAGTCGATGAGTTTTATCAAAATAAACCTATATGGCATTTTATTTCTGTGTGTGGTTTTTTTGGTAAATGATAACAAGCCTGTTGGACTAAATGTAGGGCTCAAGGAAGCATGTACCGTGAAGAAATTATCGGCCAAAATATGATCACATCGCACAAGGATCATTCTCACACACACATTCTCTCATAAAAAAATGTGAACAAACAATTTTTAGTCCTAAAGAAGGTTTTAGTGTTGTGAGGGTTGTTGTGCTCTTCACGTAAACATGCCTGTCTAAAGAAAATATATATTGTTTTGAGATAATGGTGCAATAGTGTGTCGTAGTAGTGGGTGTGCGAGAAGAATACCGATATTTGCGGTGACAAGTCATAATCGTAAACCGAAATTGGACTAACTGTGTACAAGCGCAAACAGTAATCCACAGCGGAACTATACTTTGGGCATAAGCGATTTCAATGTTTGTGCAACAAAGTTTAATGTTTCTCGAAATTGGTGAAGTGACAGATGCAGCCAAGTTTGTCGTTGTTTCTATCGGAATTGTTTGGTGTTCTGGTTCCAAAATTGATGCAGAGATTTTCCCACTGGAGTTGTTCATGCGTACGTGATCATTTGGATGGAAAGTAGGATAATCCTCCGGATGGACGGAAACTGAGGCTTAATTAAAATTCTAGCACAAACCTCAGGCAGAGAAGAGGAGAGAGAGAGAGAAGAAGAAAATCTTGTCTTGTATAACATAACAAAATTCTTTTTGATGTGAAAGACTGCCTTCGGCTAAAAACCTGGAGAGGGACTGGTTTGGTTTATAGATTTATATTGTAAAAAAGGCCAGACGAGTTTGCCAGAATAGATTATGACCGTGCCTACCTAGTTTTGAACTGAGAAATCGGTAGACCAAAAGTGTATTATATAATAAAGTGGTGATTCATGTAAAACTTGTTCGAGACAGGAATTCCAGTCTCTGTTCATGATCCAGGATCGTGGTTGAGTAAAACTGGTACAATTGTCTGGCTGATTGTTATAGAGAATGCCAAAAGACCGCGTGTCAATGTTATTCTCTCAAGTTGGGCATTTGGTTGGAGGAGCAAGAAAAAACTTACCAGGAATCCTCTCTTAATCTTCAGTAACATTCCTCGTCTTACTGACAAGTTACGTAACGAAACATTCGCAGCGATAATCCCTTCACCTATGCAAACACGCTGGAGTTGAAGAGTATCGTAAAAAAAGAATAGTTTTCTGGACAAACTGCCTGAGCAACATTAGTGCTTTCTACGCATACGCGCAACCCATCAACATCAACACGTTAATGGTTGAACGAAAGAGTAGAACAAAGTATTAAAGTTGGCATAAATGCAAACAGCAGTAAAAGAGTCCGGCCCACCCTGGCCTGTTTGAAGATGATACGAAGGTGTGACACATCTCTGTGTCGCATCCACTCCCAGTCGTCATTTGTTGTATCGATTACCGCGGTATCAGAGAGAGATATATGTAGATAAAGGTTTAAAAGGTAGATAAATTCAAGGAAACTTTTGAAATTGTTTTGGTGCGTCATTGTTCTGAATAGATTTTCAAAATGTGTTCTCAATCAAAAAGTAAAGGACCAGCCGTGGAAAACTCCAGTCGGCTAATCCGTTCACTAAAGTTACTGGTGCCACCGGGCTTCAAAGGCTTCGAAAATGCTACAAGTCGCAAGAAGAATCACGTTTCACCGCTGTTTTGCTTAATTGTAGTTGTAGTGGCTGTGAGTGTGACTAATGTGAAAGCTGAGCCGAGCACGGATGTCGAGCTCGACGAGAAGGCTAAAGCTAATCATCGACTGGATTCTCTAAATATTCTAGTCTATACAATACTGTTAAGTTTAACTGTACTAACGATTTGGTCGTTTAAGCATAGGCGTATTCGCTATCTTCATGAGACTGGGCTGGCTGTCATATATGGTAAGCAAGGCTGAACACCATTAAATGTTAAAACTCAGTGAATGGCTTTGGAAATGTAATCTCAAATATTTTTTTAAAAATTTAAAACAGGATTAATTGTTGGGGCCATTATTACATATGCATCAAAAGCTACAAGCTATTATCACATTTACGTAGTCCCCCAGAATGGATCGGAAGCAGTCAACCAATCAGTTCCACCCGATGCACTCTGGCTACGGTTGAACCGCACCTATTCATACGTTTTCAAAGGTATTCATATATAAAACATTTTCTATGTGAAATTATCAGTTGAATCGTATCTCATAAGCGTTTTCTTTATTGAATAGGCGAGGTTAAAGCGGAGCAGTCAAAACTGATTGAACAAAAAGCTACATTTGATCCAGAGATATTCTTCAACATTTTGCTGCCTCCGATCATTTTCAATGCAGGCTACAGCTTGAAGAGAAAGTACTTCTTTAGGAACTTGGGCGCTATCTTTACCTACGCGTTCATTGGAACGACGCTGTCAGCGATAGTGATTGGAGCGATTCTGTATGGATTTGTTCAGCTAGTTCCTACCGTAGCCCAATTTTCATTTGTGGATACCCTCTTTTTCGGTGCTGTCATATCAGCCACTGACCCTGTGACGGTACGAAAAAAAACGGCGCAAGCTTTAAAATACCGGTACTGGATAAAGACCATTGCATGTTTTTTCTTTTATCTAGGTGCTCGCTGTTTTCAATGATCTTCACGTAGACGTCAACCTGTATGCTCTCGTGTTTGGAGAGAGTGTCCTGAATGATGCTGTCGCTATTGTTTTGGCGAGCGCTATTCAGAACTTTGGAGAGGAGAAAACAACCGGAAGTGGCAATCAAGTGTACGCCTTTTACGAGTCTCTCGGGGTGTTTGCATGGACGTTCACGTCCTCGTTCGTGATCGGAGGATTGATGGGATGCTGCACTGCACTGCTAACAAAGTTCACACATGTCCGAGACTTCCCATTGTTGGAAACTGCCCTCTTTGTTCTCATGTCATACAGCACCTTTTTGATTGCTGAGGCTGCCGATTTGACGGGCATTGTGGCCGTGCTCTTTTGTGGAATCTGTCAGGCACACTACACCTACAATAACTTATCTCGAGATTCGCGTCTGCGTACAAAGCAACTCTTCGAGCTTTTGAACTTTCTCGCGGAAAACTTCATCTTCTGCTACATCGGAGTGTCCATGTTCACCTTTCCAAAACATAAGTTTGAGCCCTTCTTTGTTTTAGCTTCATTCGTAAGGGATCAACGTAGCTTTGCAACCCAACATGAATTCGTCACCAAAAGCTGTCTTAATAACTTTTCTTTTACGTCTTGTCCAGGTTGCTATAATATTTGGCAGAGCAGCGAATATCTACCCATTATCGTTTCTCCTCAACTTGGGACGGAAACACAAGATCTCATGGGGTTTCCAGCATGTCCTCTTCTTTTCTGGATTGCGTGGCGCCATTGCATTCGCATTGGCCATACGAAACACGTTGTCGATTGAGAGACAAACGCTTCTCACGACAACAAGTGTGATAGTCATTGTTACAGTGATAGTGTGCGGGGGTAGCACGGGTCAGCTTTTAAATTGGTTTAACATCCCGTAAGTGCAAAATCTTTTATGTAAAACAGCAACCATGTAAAATATATGAAATCACGACAGTTTGCAAAAATAATTGTAAAATTTGAATTTCAGAGTTGGAGTTGACGATGAGGCAGAGTGTATGCAACTGCATATGAGAAGTGTAAGTGATCCTTTTGGCGATATCAATAAGTCTGTAATAGAAAATAGTCGTTCCACTGCTACCGAGACACCTGGTGCAACAGTAGCAACAGCAGTAATCCCAACAAACGAGTATAACAATGGCTGGAATAATATGTCAAATCAAAGTAGGAATCAACTGAATAGTAGGAATTTGGGTGGTGGTGGCGGTGACGCAAGTTACGGTAATAATGAGCAGGAAAGTAATGTCAATAATAGATTGGATCAAGATCCTCAAAGTAATGGACACATTCCCACCCGGGTCTCTCAGGATTCAGACTGTGGGCTCATGACGGTATTTTTCTATCAAATTAGTTTTGGGACGCTATTTTTTTCTCGGGGAACAAACAAAAAACTTTTTTCACAATGGCAATTCGTTGTTTTATCTACACCGCCGTGCAAAAGTGTTTTGTACAAAAGCCGCTCTCATAATGTCACTCTTCTGTAGTCACTTTTATCAATACATACCGTAAAACCTCTAAAGAACGCTGGTGTCCCGAAAGATGGCCGGGTTAGCCAAAGATTGCCGGGATCTCTTTTAAGATCGTCAGGGTATGGACGTTGCCAATTAACGCCGGGGCGTTCTTTACAAGTTTTATGGTAATTATATTTTTGCTGATGCTGCTGGTGTCGCTAAATTGTAAATGCTCGTGTTCTGTACAAAGACAATGCAGTTTTCAAAAAGACTGAACGTTGATTCTGAGATTTGGATTCGCTTTTGACTTATAGAATACCATGAAATTTTAGTGGGACACAAAAATGATTTTATTTATATAACGTTTTCATTTGAATAACAAAAGAACGACTAGAGGTAGTTGTGTAGTCTTTTTTATGCTTTATTTTCTCGTTTGACTGACTACTGCGGGTCGTCGTCTCCTTCGTGAGCTATTGTGTGTGTCCCTTCAGTTTTATTGAATGACTGATTTAAATCGAAAAACACTTTTTCATTATCATTTTGAATGTTTATTCCTCAAATATTCTTAATAACAAAGAACTAGCAATCACCAGTCTAATTTTGCTAGAAAATAATGGTCACCTTCAGCATAGCCTCCTGTTGTGAAACTGCACATGCAACGAATGCGAATGATTGGAACAAGGAAATAATTTTAATTAACAAATAATCACGTTTATTTTTTCTCTTTTATTGGTCTGTTTTTTTCTTTTTTTAAACCAATGAAAATTTTAAAAAAAAAGTATTATATAATGCTATCTTTTCCATTGATTGAATCAGTTATACACGCCATTGGACGGCAACCCCAAAGTAAGTTATTCTTGATAATTTTTTAGCGTGCTTTGACTATTTTTTTCCGTACAAGATTAACCAAGTCATTCAATAACAAATTCTAAAAAAATTGAGTTCCAACCTTCTATTTCAAATGCACTTTTTAAAATTGTTTATTACATAGCTGCATGTTAAATCTTGTCTGGTTTGATTTTGCTTGTTTATAAGAAAATCTCTGACTAATGCTCTTGATCTCTGTGGTGTTCGGCTCGCATGCTTAATTTGTAATTTTTTTGTATGTTTGTGTTACTTGTTCCATACTAGTATCCTAATTTTTTATGTACTTGATTGTTTTGCATGTTATACCCACATCACTAACCTTCTATGCAATCTTACGGTGTATCTAAAAATGTGACTATTCCTAGGAAAAGGGGAGATGTCGTATGAAAAAAAAAACAATAATCAAGAACATAGACTTTGAATTCGTGTTTCTGTGAAACATATGCCAATGCGTAAAGCTTCAGCTTTTAAAAGTCTTAACTGTACGAATTGGCATATTTGTCAGATAAAAACGAATTTAAAGTCAATTTTCTTGGTTATTCTACGACTTCTCCCCTTTTCCTTCAGACAGTCAAAAATGGAGAAAATCTTTGCAAAAACTCATCAATATCATTTGAAATATATTTTCTTTCCTTGCCAGGCTGACGGGAGCGGAGCTGATCCGTACGTAGAAGGTGGAGCTCCAACTCAGCAGGACAGAGCACTGATGGCCCGTTGGTGGCATAAATTTGATCATCGATACATGAAACCGCTTCTAACACACAGCAGACCCACTCTTCTGGAAACACTGCCAGTGTTCCTGACGCCACTAGCGCGCTTACTCACAACCACCGAGCAACTCACCCAGGAACGGGTGGAGCCTATCAACACGCTCTCTGGCGAGCCAACGTTTTCCCAGCATTTTGATGCACAAGATCCCATGCGCCGGGTATGAACTGTTTGATTTTTTGTTGTTAATCTGCGAAAACCACAGATTTACAAATCTAACATCGACATACAAAAACTAACGGTATACAATTGTTGTTATAATTTATATCTTTGTCATTTATCCGTTGTAGCTTGAAGCGTAATGTTTGGCAAAATTCATTTTTGTTGAATGACAATTGATTTGAGTACAGTTTTTGAATCAAAATTATCGATTGGAACATGTTCTACCAGTGCCACATATAAATTCAATGCGCTATATTTTTTATGTACTTACATTTTACCATAAGCAGTATTTGCCCAGATTGAACACGTAACAGTAGTCGTGTAGTCACTCATTATAAAAAACATTCCGTTGAATTGTTGAGAAAAAAGGTTTAATTATCATTTGAATATTTTTGTATGAATGTTTCGTTATGTGATTGATATAGAGCAAGCTGAATTTTGCCTACGAGCCGTCAGTTATCTGATCTGCCTGTCCTTAATTTTGTGTCATTCTATACTGCTGAATATTTTGTGGACTTAACAAACGAAAACAAGGTCAATATTCTATTATATTTTGTTACGTTTATGATTGATTTTATACTTTTTATTATTATATTCATGAATTGTCGTATATATTTTTAGCTATAGTTCGCTGTATCATCTGTGATATTCTAACCAACCATTTAACGCTATATATCAGTCAATATTAAATAATGTACGGATTATTTGAAGCAGAAACAGCTAAGGAAGTATGCATATGCGTTAAAAAAGTAGCTTTACTAATTGAGTCTTAACTTATCCTTTAACTAACTGCTAACTTATGTATTCTTTAACCTGAAAAACGATATATAAAGAAATTATATACATAGTTTCAAAACGGGAAAAATTTGTTATCAGCGGCAAATTCAACAAATACGTATTTGCATACCTTCGGATATTCAATATTCGATAATTGCTCGCAGTGCTTATCATCCATCCTAATAAATAGCTTTGAATATCTCTGTTCTTGCATGAAAGATGAAACGCTTGGATAATTTTTCTTGAATTTGTGCTGACCACATTTACGGCTAGAAACTAATACTTGAAACGCTTTGTCAATCGCTCAGACTCATTTCATAAATGAAATATTTAATCCCTCAACCAGCCAACCAGATTAACAAGCACTAACAAAAATGGATAAACTAAAATTCGAAGCAACACACTTTTACATCAAGTGTGTTCGTTAATTTGCTTACAGGAGTTGATTGGAACGAAAATTCTCATACCAGGAGTTGACGGAGACTCCATATGAAAGTGGTAGAAAGTGGGGGAGGGAGGATTGTGCGGTGAAAACAATGAAGGAGAGAGCATATCTTGCTTGGGGAAAGGTGCCAATCAATTTTTTTTTTTGTTATAAGTTTTTTCAAGATAGACTTAAGTACTTGTGATTATCAAACGTAAGCCTTGTTTTTTTATATTGTTTTGTCATCTTAATTACAGTCAAAATAAATAAAATACGCCTTGTTCACGTGTATTGTTCGGCTTTAACGGTTCTTTAAGTTAGTTAAAAATATAGGTTTATTTTAGCAATGTAGAATTGTGACGCGGTCTATAATGTGGGGACTCGAATCGTTCTAGTCGTTTGAAATCTTTACGTATTTTTAGCTAAAAATACATTTTAATGTTATATGAGTGCGCTAACTTTAAAATGCCTCGCCTCAGCGGACTACAGAATAGTTTATTTATAGTACGCATATAAGTAGTGCTAGCAGTTCCTAATTGGATGAAAAAAATGTAATGTTTTAAGTTTTTCATCGTAAACTTTTTTTGTGATGCTCACGCAAATTTTTAAGCAAATGACCATAATTTTTTGTGGGTAACGAGTTGAAATGAATGTGATAAAACGAATGTCTCATGGTGTCATCATAGAAAAGATTATCTATAAAAAAGCCTACTTTTATCTGGAAATTAATATCCATTACGCTGGAGAAGTGGGTTGGGGGAGGGTAGGAACTTACATGAATGTGAAACGCTAATCTTTCTCACCTACAAACAACCCTTTTTACTGATGGAGTCGTATTTTCTTCTGAAGAGTACCTTTGCTATTTATCTTGAAGTGTAAATAAATGAACAATTTAATTATTAAATTATTGTGAGATTAAAGATTTAAAACTAGTTCATCTCATTAGCGTTAGAAAAACTGTAAAAATTTTATGAATTATAATAATATGCGTTACAAGTGTTTTGTTTCATGTTCTGCAGAATAAAAAAATGCTTCAAAATTATTCTCGCTCGGAAACGTAAGTACTGATGTTGAGCCACCAATGACTAAATGTTAATAAAATGATAATTCAAAGCTGAAATTCAAGACGGTTCTGTTATTTCACGAAAAGGCAATTCATTTAAAAGAAAAATATTTATTGCTTGACAGAAAGCATTCCCACTGCCAACTGCTTGGTTATAGTCGTCATCATCATATTTTGTACCATCAACAATAAACGAGGAACACAAAGAAGTTAACTCTTGTAAAATTTTATTTAAGCTGACACATTTCAATTTTCTTCAAAACGTACACAAGTGAAAACACGAAGGCAAAATACACATACATATGCGATATGACATTGATTATCCTTAGTGGTTAGCTACAGAAAAGCTTTCATCAACACGTTTATCGTGATGAGACTATGAGACTAGTGTGGACACATTAGGTGTACAGCTAACATTTTCATACTAATGTTTTCATACTTTCATCGGCAAAGCTTTCACTCGTACAAGTACAAAGTATGCGAAAAATATTGTGATTATCATAGAGAGGAAACGTCGTACAAAAACATTTTGTCATTCAAAAACTGCTTTACAGTTGACACTGTGTCGAGAAATCTTTACTTTTGGTGAATTTACTGACAAGTTAAAGTCCTTTTCGAAAAGGCCATGGCCACTCAGTCCTAAAAATGCATAATTACAAGTCAAACTGGCATATTCAACTCATTTTTGTAACTTATAAAATATAAACTGTCTATTAAAAACTAATAAAATCCCTTTTAAGAAAATTCCTTCTTTTACACGTAACATTTTCCCAGGTCAAGACTCATTTGTTAAAAATCTCAAACAGTTTGAATTTCATCAATCCGTAAAAATAATTTCAGTTATCACAAAACACAGTCATCGTCAAACATTTTCTTAAAAATCATTGAAAGTAAATTGTTATCCGTGTACTAAAAATTAAAATAATAACGTTCTCGATTAGTTGACGTAATTCACTACTACAAAACTTTGTACGACAATAGTTGTTACTATTATTATTACTAACTATATGACATACAATATCTTATATTATGTTTAAAAGATTAAGTATAAAGTGGTGCATAGATGACACAGAATAGACAAAAAATTTGAAGTGTCTGGCACGTTTGCGTAAGTCTTTGTAGATTTTTTTTTTTTTTAACTCGCGATTTTCTTCAGTTATTGTCTTTGGGTGCAGTTTGTTCTTTTCCCGGCAATGTGTAGAATTCTTTGTGCTGTTGCGACTTACGAACTCTTCCTAAAGTTCCATTGTTATCGGTGAGGGTACCTCCACTGCATCGACTGGATGATCTTTCCACGGGGGATGTTACATTGTTGGGGTCATTTGGCGTAGAAGAATTTTCATTCAGCTTGTCCTCATTTTCCATTGACCGTAGAAGTTCTTCTTTGTTGAGGTAAGTGCTGTGATGAAGATGCTTGTTGTTTTGTGATTGCTTTGGTTTTGGTGGGATTGGAGGAGGCGTCGATGCTGGACGCTTTGATGGGCTTAGATCCGCATTGGCTTCAATAAGGTTTCCTCCGCCACCCGCACCACCTCCAGATGCTAATGACGTTGTACTTGGAGTTTTAGATCCAAGCATGGCTCCTCCTCCTCCGTGGCTATTAATAATATCGTTTGGAAGCTGGCTCTTCCGGGGCAAAATGGGGGGAGGTGAAGATGTCCCACTTGTACCTGATGCGGCTGGTTTTGGTGGAGGTTTTGGAGGTGGTGTTGGCGAAGTGTTCCTATTCTGAGCATCTGCGCCTATTTCTCGTAAACGACTAGGGGGCATTACTATATATTCATTGGACGTTGCTGTCGGTGAAGAGTTTCCTCCATCTGGGGCACTGGAAGAATAAAGCCTCTTCTTCAATCTACTCGGAATCAAGGGAGGCTTCGCGTTATCCTCCACAGGTTGACTGTAAACATCATCGTACTCGTCTTCACCTAAGGACATGTTGTAATTGTGCCTTATGAGCTGACCATAGTCATTGCTACAAACTGACGACCGATTCGAAACACTTTTCGTACTGCTTCCCTCCAACTTGGATGAGCCATTGACTTTTGGCACAGGCGGAAGAGGACTGTTTATAATACTTTTACTTCCCACTCGTCTGAATGAATCCCGAATCATCATCAAATTATTCCCGCTTTCTGACCTTCGCAGAGGATTGTTCTGCAAACCCTGTCCTCCGCTACCCCCACCCCCACCACCGCTGCCTTGATTGTTTTGATGCTGGTGAGCTGCGAGCTGAAAAAATGCTGCCACATCGGTTTCCGTCTTTTGAACTTTGCTCTTCATATCTGCATGACATTCTAAGAGTCTCTTGTGCAAAGGCTGCACTCCAGGTGGAACCAGCCGTCCATGAATTTCTAACCCCTGTTGTAAAATAGTCACTTGCTCAACCAAAAGCGCCACTAGTCTCGTCACGTACAAATGACTCGACTCATTGTCATTCTTTTTGAGAAATTCTTCATTGAAAAAGGCATCCGTGTATTTCGGAATTCCTCCCTGAACAGCCGCATCCAGCATACCTTGAAGCTTCATACTCAGCGGATTTAAGCTTCGGATTTCAGCTTGGTTCTGCTCGTCACTGCGATACGTCTCAATTAGCGTTTGCAGTTGACTATTAGCCTCCTCCATTTTTTCACAGGCAAACTCGATCGGGCTCAACTCGTCAATCTCCTTCTCGACGATCTCCAGCCATCGCAGAATACTCGGCAGCTCTGTGTCTATTTTCATACTTGTTCTCTCAATCCACATCGTCTTAAACTCGTTACTGTCGTCCGCCGGCGGAGTTGTCAAGTCAGTCTGGGATATTTTCTGGATCCTCCTGTCAAACTGGAATTGATCGACATCGTTCACTCTGTAAAAGCTGCGAATCTTTTCCGGAGCGGAGCTCAGAACCAAATTCTTCTTGGCTCCTGGAATCGGTTTCACGCTGCAGATCTGAATGTACTGCCCATCACTTTGGAGGAGAGACGGATCTGGAGGACTATTCTTTTGGAGGAGCTCTGCATGCGGCCACTCTGCTACAATGCGGCTTATAAATGTAGCCAGCCGTTCATACTCCAAACCGCGGTAGACAAACTCTTTATTGCGGACAAAAGGTGGAAATCCCTTTCCCAAATAGGAAACTCGAAAGTACTCCGGCTCTGTTCGGAATTGGACTAAAATGTTGTCATAAAAGGATGCTTGTTTGTGCAAAATGGCCGATAACTTGGAGTAGTCAAATCTCCTTTCATACTCGTTGGCTAGCTCTTTACAAAGTTTTATTCCTTTCTCCCACATTTTCCCTTGGTCAAAGTACGTCAAAACTTGGAGATAAATCGACTCTTTCTTTTCCGCTTCTTTTTGTCGACAGTATTGAACTCCGTCCCAAGTCGCGCACAAAACTCGCTCCCAGTCCCAGTTGAGGTGGTCTCCGTGTAACAGCAATGTGAAACCCGCTTCCGTATAGTTTTGCGCTTGGAGGTGAAGATCGTGGAGTTTGTAAACGTACTTGAAATACTGATCAGTCCTCTTCTCTTCTTTGTAGTACTTGAGCAAATTCACTGTACACTGCATCAGCTTATCCCGGTTTTCGTCCAAGTCGGCAATGTGACGATAGTCCAACAGGAGTCGGAGTAAGTGGGATATTGACTCGACTGCTTTGGCACACATTGAGCTCCAAACTGTATCCACTTTTGTTGGCGTGCCACCTCCATCACCGTTGTTGCCAATCAGCAGCAGGCCTTTGTTCTCCAACGCCAATCGGTTCACGTGAAACTCCCGGAACTGAACGCGATACGAGTCTTGCTCGTCATCATCATCGTCACTTCCCCAACAAGCAGCACTTTCTTTACTGGCGTCTGTCGAATTTATCAAAGAGTCCAACTTGTCAATCAGCTCGCTCTCAGTTTCTTTAAAGTTTCCATTCAATCTGTACTCGGCTTTCATCATGTCATAAAAGAAAACCGCCAGTGTTTTCGCACGCAGAGTTTGCTCAGGAATCATGGTCACCTCCAAAAATGGCCCAATCAAACTCGGAATAAAGTGCCTTTTCTCCGAGTCACTCAACTGAGCCCACATGTGGAGCATCTGCTGGGCCATGTCCAACCTCATGTCGCCATACTTGGACCTTATCATTTCCCTTTTACTCTCCCGAAACTTTTCCAACTGCAAACAAGGCTGACTAATGAAGATAACTGCAAGGTTAAAGTACTGCGTCCAGAGCTGCACATCAAACATGTTCAAAAAGTATGTGACCAGAGGGGAGCAGATCTGCTGTAGCGTGTTCAGCATAACGTGATTAGTCAGGAGCTTCATGACAGCCCAATCCGTTGGAAACACGTCTTGTTTAATTAGATCCCTGAAGAGAAGGAAAATCCTCAACACCAAATCTCGGAGAGGTCTCCTTTCTTGGAAGTTGTCCCAAAAATAGTTATAATGAGAGCTGTCCATTTGCTCGAGCAAACCGATCAAACAAGTCACCAAGTTTCCAACGACAGAGCTGGTTCTCTCCAACACGAGAACAGCTTGCACCAACATTTCCAGCGTGGTTGTGCACACCACCTCCACATCAGCATGAGCTTCGCGTGCCTCCTCTTTGTTTCCACTTCGGATTCCATGTAAGTAAATGAGAATGTCGTTGAGAACTTCAGTGCACAGCTTTAGCTCTTCTCTGTGCTGGAGGTGGTGGCGAATGTGTTTGCAAATCACTGGAAGCAGCTTAGTTCGGCACGACGAGTTCTTGAAGAGTGTGCACTTGACTACTCTGTGAATTGCTTGCAACTTGGCTGGTGAAAGTAAGTGTCCTGCAGTGTCTTGCAGGGGAATTGAATTAAAAATTTCGCAAATCAACTCGCAAACGTCGGAAATAGCCATCACTCGCAAGAGCTCTTCGTACATTGAGTGTAAATTCTCCAGAAGAACTGACTGTGTTCCAATCGCCATTACTGAGCTCACATCTGGCATGGAAAACACTTTACAAAATGCGGCAATCAGTGTTTGTACATCTCTGCGAAAGCTGTCCTCCAAGTGACCCCCTGTAGCCCGAGCAAAAAGCCCCTGCGACTGGACGATAAACTTGAAAATAAACTCGAGAGAAAAGTAACAGTTTTTAATAGTATCATTGACTTCCTCAGTGACGCCCTCTTGGAGGAGGAACACTGTTGTATAGTGTCTCAACGACTGTAGGAGACCTTTGTAGACAAGAGCAGCAGCAAAATGCTCTTCACAGTAACTATTCAAAACTGTTTTAAATGCTGCATAATGGGGTTGACGTAGCATTTGAAATATGTTGACTAAAAGCGTGAATACGTCGCCAGAATTATCAGTACTATTTCCTTCCTCGTCGGAGAAGACAGTGAAAAGGGCGTCAAGTACGTCGGGGAGGAACTTTCGAATCGTTTCGTCCGTCGCTTCAGAACTCTGAATGAGATTCTGCAAAGAAGGTTTCAAGTTGGACGTTTGTTTCCATTTGAGAAGATTGACAAGATCCATATTTTGCGTGAATTTTGTCGAAATAATGAGGGAGTGGAGGGTGACTGTGTCCTTGCTGAGGTTCGTGTTGTTCATCTGCTTCGGAATGGAGTTTTCGTCTGACCATTTGTGAATGTGGATGGTGTGGTCACCATTGTTCAGAGTAGTTCCAGAAGCGTCCATCAAGTTGAGCCAGGTTATTCCAAACATCTTTTTATCCGTTTTATCTTTGGCTGAACAGTGGCGAAAGAGCAAGCGTAACTTTGACTTTGGAAAGGATTCTATCGGTATGTTGAACTTGATCGTTTCCATAAACTTTGGAGAGTTTTGGTGGTAGAAAATAAGGGACTTGTAGCAGTTCCCTGGAATATCAGCGAGAATCTCGTCTTGGTCGTTGATGACTTGAACTTCCACTTCAACATTGCATGTTTTGGTTCCACCCGTTTTGTTGGGTTTCTTTTCAATCAGATCTACTGTGACTAGGGTTATATAAACGTCATTGCGGACCAAGCCTGGGGGCACGATAAGGCTTGACGAGTCAATCAGGTTGATTTTTTGACTGGGAGAAAAGCTTCCGGTGAACGTTGGGCTGGCACTCCAAAACGCGGCCACTGAAAGGAGACAACTGGTCGGACTTATTTTACTGCTAATTGTGTTTCTAAAGTTGTTTGAAACGATTAGCTCGTGGATTTGCCAGTAATCTTTTTCCTCACAAGAGTACATTTTGACGAGTTGCTCACGAAGAGAACAACTTGTGAGGGGCTCGTCATCGTGGATTTGTTCAATGTCCGTTAGTTTTAGGACACCACAGGCATGGGGACGACGAAATCGACGTTTTGGTAGTTTTTTGGTGGAGTTTTCATTTGGAAACATTCGTCCAATTCGAACAATGTGACAAACAAGAAACAAATCTTTCCTGTTTGTTGGCACCTGCTGGAAAACCATGGACCACTGGATGCGGTCCTCGTTCATATGAAAGTTGCTCTGCCCGAGAAGAGCGTGGTTTATCGTGTGTCGCTCGGAAATGAACCGCTGCCCGTCATACAAGCTCACGATAATTTGGCAGTCGTCGGTGATTTGGTAGTGGAAATCTCGAACACTGATGCACAGACAGGTGTGCTGTTCACGTTTGCTTTTTGGCCGGGACACAGTATTACTCCCGCGAGCAACGTCGGCGTTTTCCACAGAACGAGTGTGGAGTTTGAAGAGTCTTCCGGCTCCAATTTTTGTGCCCGTGTCGATTTCAATACTGTTGTCAGGTCTTAAGATGAGAGCGTCGTTTGACGACCACATTTGACTGTTGTTGCTGTTTCTGTTGCTTTCTTCACTTTCCCCTTCGTTTTCGTCTTCGTTCGTTTCTGGGAGGAGCCATGCCCATGGAACAAGGTCTAACCCGAGCTTTCGATTTCCCCAATCAATCTTTGAGCAAATTTTTTTGGCTACTTCGCGGTACTGATCTTGGGTCAACGACTGATTGAGAATTTGGCGGCGTCCCTCCATAAGCTCGTCAATCCCACGACGAATCACTTCAAACTGGTACGAATGCTTTTCCACATACAATCGTTTCCACATTTCCCCCCACTCCCGACACACTTCAGCAATTTTGTCGAGAAACTGTTGGCCCTCGTGTTGCAGCCGGACAACATAACTCGTGGGAAATAATCCTTGCTGTTTAGTTGCCTTTTTTGTTCCAAACGACCATCCGGGCGCCAACTCCCTCTCTTTAATTTCCACAATCACTTCACCCAACTCCAAATCGAGAAATGTAACTTCAGCAGCCGTTTTCAGCTTTGACCCTTCAAAGGGGTACAAAACGGTCCCTCTACTGACCAAAGGGGCCTTTGCCCCTTGATCCCCCGTTTCTCTTTTCGCTTTCATGGTATCCGTAGACTGCTGCAGTGATGACATTGACGATTTACTAATCCCTGACACACCCCCCACGGTTGAGCCATTCATGGCCACTCCCCCAGCAGAGGAATCTTGCTGCTTCCACAACATTTTGTCTTTCCACAACTTGCCATTACAATTTTCTACATCAAAATGATTTCTTCACTCTCAGGACGCGAGAATTCATCCTCATCATCATTCAATCCACCGCTTTACTATTATGTCGTCATGAGTCATCCTCTCTTTCGGTTGCGTATCACTCCTATTATAACCGTCTCACATCCAGCTCTGAACTTTGATCAGCAACAACAACTGCTTCTGCAAATAATACAAAAAACCCCTTTTCATTATACACAAGGTTCCAACTGTATTCTTGATTACATTAACTACTCTTCTTCTGATGATGACTCACAAACAACGTCTCCACTTTGAACTCATTCTCTTCACGACAATGACATGCCTGGTTGCTCAATCACCTTGTATTCGTTTTTTCTCTTGTTATTTCGGATAGTCCATTCACAAGATTACATTTTCACCTGCCACAAAACAGACTCCACAGCAAACTTTACTTATAACAACGAGCCATTAACTCCAGTTTTCATGAATTTTTCAGAAGAGAGCTAGAGACACACTCTACACAGCCAGATGATTTTGCAATAACTTGCGCTAATAGTGTTACCAGAATAAATTTGTAATGGAAGGAGGTAGTTTTTTATTCATTTTTTTATCACTAGTTATTGTCCTCCTCTGCAATCTTAGTACCACCACAAGTGCACAACTTCGTATACTGGTTTGTGTGTGCAGAGAAATATATAAAAAAAAGTAGGCACTCATTGAGGATCATGCAACACCAATATATATTCTATAGGGTCATTTCATTTTCAATTCCCATCGTAAACCTCCATGTACATACATTTTTTATGGGCTTGCATAACAAGGAAAGTGTTTTTCATGTAGTAATAGAATGATGACTGCGTTCATGCAAACCAAATAAGCAATGAACAAAAAAAAATCAGGCGATTTAAACATGTGTGCAGAGAGCTGCACACACAAAATACCCATCGTTGTAGGCTGCACACTCTCATTATCTTATTTGCCGATGGAATTAAACATGCTAACCTTTTTTTTAATATTCATTATTTGAAACAAAATAAAATACTCAAGCATTTTTACTACGCATCATCAGCAGCAGAAGGAAACCCATATCGGGAGGATTAAAGTACAACCATCTTTAGTATGAGCTGCCTATTTTCTTGTAAAAAACGATATGGCATTTTTGTTTATGAGTAAGATACTCCTTTTTTTTTCTTTCGACTATTGTGTGCACTCCGTGCGCAAGTTATACATACATGAATGGACTTTGCGTAAAGTTTAGCGTTATTGACAGAAACACCACCACCACCACCACTAGCTTTTTGTATGAGTACAGATTCTCTATTTAAAAGTATAGGGCAGAAGAGTGTGTAAGCATTAAAGAACGACACCCGCATCCCTCTTTTTTTTTCTTGTTGAGCTTGTTTAGGAGTATGAACGATAAGGATTGTGTTGTGAACAAGATAACATGTGAATTGGGTATATAGGAATGATAGAGTACGTAGGTATATAAAAATGTCAAGTAGGTGGTGTAGGAGTCCTCATTCATGGCACGAAGAGAATGTCTTCAGTAAGCTTCCAAATTTCGTTGATGAGGATGCTTCGAAATACTTGGGTATGTCTTTGTCTCTAGGAGGTGTGGGGCTAATTGGGGCGAACCGATATCTTTTTTTAAAAGTAGACAAAGTATAATTTGGCCTGTTTTGCTTTTTAGCTTGTACTGCTTGCTAATTTCTATCTTTCGGGACGTATGATAATGCCAGAAAGCACCTTTATTTGGAAGGCTAAATTGATCCAGCGATAGGCAGCAGTTGTTATTAATTAGAAATAAATACTTTATCCGTTAATATGAAGTGCCACGTGCCGATGTGGAAACCATGAAAGAGTACGGTCTGAGCATGAGACGGATAAACTTTCAATTTGTTTTGGACAGATATTCCTTCTCACATTAAAAACAAATACTTTTTCCCTAGATTGTTCTTCCGTTTTTAGACAACATTTCACCGTTATACCGGCTTCTGGAAAATAATTCTCCAGCTGGATGAATTCAGAATTCCGTGAAAACCTTTCATTTGTTTCGAAGCTGTTTTTTAAGTAACGGGTATTTGCAACAAAAGGAACATAAGGTGGGCGTACAATCCCAATGATGAAACTAAGAAAAACGAAGTTTTCATTAGAATTCTTGCTCTCAAAGTGAAACCCATTCAGCATCCACTACCACGCGCGTGCTCAATTTGCTCGGCACACTCTTCAGGGCATCAAGGCACGAGCTAAAAGAGGAAGCTTTTTGTTATATCTCTTGTCAAGATCTCTCTACCACATCCACTCAAGCTGTTCTTTGAAAAAAGATGGAACTTTCTTACTTCCGGCTTGTATGCTCTTTATATTTAAAAGGACCGTAACAGGAGTAGCCCCGGCAGATGATGGAACATGATAATAATGCCTATTATTTTATGTATTGTTTAAGTTCAATAAAGTATCCGTATGTTCGCGTACAGTCAAGCGTAGCAGCAGATACACTTTCCATACATGTAATCTTGTTTCATGAATTTTTAAAGTCTTCCGTGTGTTTCTTTGGAGGGCTCTCTTTTGTTCATGTCAAGTTTGAATGGACCATGATAAAGGCCATATGTCAAGAAAAAAGAGCAACATAAAAGGGCTACACTGACTATGATCCGTGTAGCTTGCCATGATAAAAATGTCAGTTAATTCTTCGACGCTGTGCGAAAAGGATCACCAGAGCATCTTTTCCTAGGTGAACGAATATCTAATTAATGTTTATACAATTTTCATCGGTTACAAACTTTTTTTGTGTGTGGAATTCACCAAAGTCTGATTAATTTACTGACTTTTTCATCCGAAGCCCCATTTTCATACGGCTCATTTCTGTGTTATCTCAAAACACACGACAAGTCTCGAAATTAAGCTGTTTTACATTGGATGTTGGGGGAGTTCTACAAATCATGTCAAGATTGTTTTTTGTCGTTATTCCATCTCCCTCGTATGCAAAAAAAAGTGTGCGTTTCCATTAGTACATAGTTTTACACTGTCGATTTAAACTTGAGAATGAGTTTTACAAGGATCAGCAGCCAATCTTGAATACTTTCAGTTAAAGTCAGCAAAATCTTGATGAGATTAAATCACGAACGACGGAGTAGTTGTAAGTAATACATTTTTTTGCAAAAGTTTTTCCATGATATAATTGTGTCTGATATAGGATGACTTTTGGTCTGCGTACATTTCGCGTATGAATGTACTTGGAGGTATGACGCGCACTTCCGCGAAAGCAATAATATCCTTCAAGTTTATGGAAAGAGGTAGCGAAACCTCTAAAAACAAACATCCGAGAACCTCTTCCCGTCATCGCCAATCTCAGTTTTTTATTGTCAGCATAAAAGACTCCTCTGTCCTGAGCTACACTCGTGAAAATTTTGTGGCAGGAATGAGAAAGGTGACAGCATCTTTGAGTATTTCGTCAACCAAAGTATGCTACAAGTTGGAAGCTGTGGAAAAACATGGTGACACTTGACAAAGAGTATAAGAAGCACTTAAGAATTTTTAGCAAACGCTGTCGCCAATTCATACAGTACAAACATTGTGCCTCTGTTGATGTTATAGTCATTAAAAGCCTGCATGACAAACTTAAGAAACACTGACAAGCTCCAATAAATCTCCAAACGACTTTTCCAATACCAAGAATTATTAGGCACACAGGTTTTTTTTGTAAGCGTACATAACTCACTCATTCCGCTCTGGCAATTTTATTTCATGTGTTTATATTTCATTAGGTTTTCCTGCCCAACAAAACACCCTCCTGATGTTTTCGATTGTTATCGTCGTTGTTTTGAGCTGTTTCAAAATAATTTATACAGTAGTTCCACCAAGTCATTTTTTGCTAGTAGAGCTTCATTTATGCAATCATAAAACTATCGTCATCAAATCTCTTTGCTGCTTACAACAGCGACTTGATTTGATTAACCCATTACATTCTCTTTTTTAGTTCGGGTTGAATTGAACTGCATATTTGAGAAAAGACAGTGATTCAACGAGGACTTTATTATTCGCTTGTTTTTTTTATCACACTCAGAAGTTTTTTTTAAATGTAAAAGTATTACTCAACTTGATCATCGCTTTCGTCAGTATATCACAGTGAGGAGGTGGAAACCATTTTAAAAGTTACGCATCCTATATACTTGGAAATAAAATCCTCATAGAGAACGAAACCACCAAATTCATCTCTAGAGTGAAGAGACAAAGTGCAAAAAAGGAAGAGAGTTTTTTTAATACTTATCGCTTCTCCTCTTTAAGACGTACGCATGCACGCTAGCATAATATTGTTATTACCATGAATGCATGCATTTTGCATTAGATCTTGAAGCGTTGCCGATACTTATTCAGAAAAAGCTCTTCCATCACGCATGCAGGCGGTTGACAAAGTATCCTAATAAGAAATGCGAGTCTATTAGTGCAAAAAAAAGGTTCATTTCGTGACATTTTACTTCTTCATTTATAACTTCTTCCTGCTGTGAGTTGCATGCAGCACAAGCACATGGAGGAAAATAGGTGCTAATAAAAAATTGTGCCTAAAAAGCGTTAGTACTAATATTGAGGACTGAACAAGTGCCACTTATAACATGTCATTCGCCAGAAAATCAACAAGTAAATACGAATGTAATCGAGTGAAAAAGTTTATTGGAAAATCTACAATCTCCACATAAAGTTGATAATGTGCCACAGTGTTTTGACACCAGCAGCACTGGAGATATAGTTGGTGACACAAGACCACCGTGAGATGAGACCGATTAACGATCAAAAACTGAAACAAACACAGCTTTGCAATCTTTGGATGCTGTGCGGTCTTTAGAATCGTTCAAAGTGTGACGCAGAAAAAGGATGATTACAAGCTTAGAGTTTTTTTTCTGTGTGTGATAAACTTTACAGTTAAAATAGAGGGTGAGGTTGATAATTGAGGATGATGGGCAAACTAGGTAGATACCTATACGGAATGTACAAACACATCACTCATTTGAACACTTGGTAGTAATAATAAAACTGTTGTATTGTGTGGGCAGTAACTAGGACTGTAATAGAAATGCATTGAGTAAAATGCACAAAGTTATCTTATTTATTGCAACCTGCTTGCTGTGCCGCTGCTGGTTCACGCTCTCTCCAAAAATATTAACTTGCATACTTCTTGTCGCTCGCATGGACTTCTCGCTGTCAGTGGCAAAGTGCAATTCCTTATGAAAAAAATGCCCAGTTGTGCCGTGGCTATGAATTTTTTTTTTATTATTCACTACCTACAAAGTGAAGAAGTTCAAAGTGTATAATTTTCTTTTGATAAATATCCCTACTTCATAATTACATTTGATGATCCTAAACATGACAATAAAAATAACAGGGTTACTCCTCTTCTGGTCCATTCTCCTGGAACATGACATGTTTCTGATTGCTGATTGGAAAGGAGCTCTCATCTGAAACGGCTTATTACCGTGAATAAAGTTGTACTAGTGTGACTTTGTGATCTCTGTGCTCAAAGTTAAGTATGAAATGAGAACACTCTCTTGAAATACAGTGCGTCCCATGCAGCATCTCTTTTCTTCATAGATTCGACACGGCTGAGTTACGCCGCTCTTGGACTTGTCTGGAAAATCTCAGTTTGATTCGATTATTATTGGTGTCAAGTCACATGGAGAAGAGCTAAAAAAGAGATGATAATTATGACGGGGATGGTGAGGATGAGAACGTCAATATGATGTAGATATTATCATCAGCTCAGTGTTAACATTTAGCATATTATTATCACCAATCGTATCTTGCTCTTTGCCAGAAAACAGAAACAGTGTAAACACTAGGCATCAGTATAATGACTACGGAATTTTTGCAAGTCTCAGTTCACATTCTCATTGCCTTATTGGAGTGGATGGGTATTGAAAAAACGAGATAATTTTTGCAGTGCCAAAATTCAGTTACCAAGAACTAGTCTTCTTGTGAAGCTGAGCGAAGATTTTCCCTTGAAATGTCTGCAAGATTTTGCCAAGTTGACTGAAATTCATTTCCGTGGGCTATTTGACAAGTTGACAGTGTTTTTCAAAGGAAACCGATGAACTTCCGCCTGACTGTTTGTATCACAACATAATTTTGGGAAGAAGCTTTCCAACTATATAATAATTCGTGTAGGTGTTCTCCGCTAAGTGCCTTAAAACAACTGGATAACTCACAGATTTTGCTGATTCATCACTGTACGGGTTCCCTGGAAGCCGAACCTCAAATAGTCGTGAGTCTAATAAAAATTGAAAATTAATAGAGGTACATGCCATAGCCAACAAGATTCATGTACATACCTGCATCTTTGCAAACTGTGCGATTGCTAGAACGTGTACCTCAAAAAGGTTGTGTATCTTTTTGCAACAACGCGAATCTGGTTGAGTCCGTTGACCATTACCTTCCACTACAGTAGACTATAGATATTATTATTATTACTTATTTCCATTTTAAGATTTGACATCATACAATATTCAGACTGATGTACCTAAACGTATTCGCTCTGCGTACAGAGGAAAATGAATATTTATCTAAATATTGTCTGTTGTAGACAAGTACGTTTTCCACTTGAAGCTTACAGGAAAAATTAGTTATAACTTTGCTTGAAAAAAAGAAGAGAAAAAAACACTTGTCATATTTGCTCATATACCACATGAAATGAACTATCTACAAACATTGAAACAGACAAAGAACAAAGAGCAATATCGGTTCACAGATTTTCAGGATCTTCTCTTACAAGACCATGTAAAACCCGGTTACTTTAGGAGATAAAAATGTACTGTAACTTGGGGGTAGCAAGTAAGACATTTCTTTTTATAAACTTATTCTCGCATAGACTCCATTATGTAATTGCTGAAGTGTGCCACTTGACTTTGACTGGTTAAGATCAAGCCCTATTTCATTTTTCCTCTAGCAAAAAGATGACACATTTATGTGGAATATTATCTTCTCACTTGTGAAAAGGGTGGGATGAACAACATTGTCTGAAGGAGCAAGTCATTACCTACCGTAAATTACTTTGTGGCCACGGGGTTTATGCTATGTATAGTGAGCTAGAGCAAAGTCAAAGTCATTGGTAAGGCCGTTCACTAAGCAATCATACCTAAAAATGGCGGAGTGTCTTTTGATAGAACAGACAGTTTTATTGTTCAAAAAATCATAATTTATTTTCGTAGATATTTCAAGTGAACACGTGAGTGTGTCATAGTCTTTTTTATCATTGCTCGGCATTTTTAATTCATTTCTGCCTTAAAGTTTTGTGCGATGACTAGCTCATGTTTTTCCTAAAATTCAAAATCGCAGAAATTACCAAGAATCTCATTTCCAACTCTGTTTCGACACTTTCTTAGCATTATTTAGAGAAATTGTCCAATAAAATGTTATGACTGATTGTAATGATAGACAGAAAAAAGGAATGCCGGTGATTATACTTTTACGGGGACAGTTGAATTTTTGTTATTACGCGTATTTACATCATAAGTCCTATTGTAGGTGCATCTAGTAGTGCCTAGGTATTACATTTTAATGAACACAGAGGATATATTTTACAACAACATTATGGACAGAAGACTGACTCATTTTCTTTTGACAACATAAACATGTATCTACTCAAATCACAAAAAGAACTTAAGAACTGGCACGTTCGTTGCATTGTTCGGCACACTTTGTGTTGTTCACCGATAAAGATTGGAAATATTTGAGAATCAGTATCTTCAACTGTCCTCTGTATGATTTAGGACAGTCATCCAAAAGTAACTGTTTACTTGATAAGCGCACGTAGCTTCCTTTATCATTTTTGGTATTTGTTAATTACCCTGTCTGTCTCACTCTTCACTTTTATTTTCGATTGGGCAATGTATTACAATAATGTTAACTAATCTGGCTGATCAAAATATGTAATACGACCTCTCACTGAAATTGCACATTGTGTAAGCTTTTTTTTTAAGTCAGTGAAAGAATAGCATCAAAAAGTTTGAGTCACACTGCTGAAACGAAGTTTTTAGTATGCAGACAACATGCGCATTGATAAGACTTCCCGATAAGCTCTTTTACAAAACATAATTCAGGATGGGTTTTAAATGCCAATTTGTACGCAAATAACATGTTCAGTGGCTTCTAATGTGTGTACGGCTGATAACAAAATGACGCGTATAAATTGCAGCAACAGAATATTATCAATCTTGCTAAAACATCCACTTGTTTGGGATGAGTACAATAATCGAGATGATCACGTTGATGGAATGCTAAAGTAAGTTTTTACCAGGGCTAGAGCTCAAAATATTATAATTCTTTTTCTATTTTACTCTTGCCTTTTTAGACGAATACGGGACAGGAGAAGATCAGACATATTTCTCACTATTTTGTTTCGTACAGTGAAGCAACACATTCTACGCTTTATTTGATGGAAGAAAATTATGATGACGATTATGATAGTTTGTGGTGTGCAAAAGATTTACAATTTTCGTAGCCCACAATTATACTTGTACGAGTAATATTAATAAAGTACAATCGAATTGATAAATGACTAGAACAAGTAAACCTCTAGCCTCAAGTTCTCCAATACTGGCTTGTCAAGGAAGTCATTCCGAAAAAGGCAAATGGTTGGGTCAGGTTTCAACAGTGCAGATTGTTTGAAGAAAGGAATGGGATACAGTTTTGCTTCTCGTAATTCGTAATCTTCATCAAACATCGCCAACATTCTTGTCAGCATCATTACTAGCAGTCGTCCTCCCTAAAAGCATTAACAATTTTTGTATCCTATCGGCATCCACAAAACTTATTACCTAATAACTCAAACGAGTGCTCATAATATAGTCACCATATTTTCAACGAATGGATTGTGCGTAACAAAAGCAGAGCCAAAGACCACGAAGGTTATCTATCTCGGGTTTTGTGTGCAGCGGTCATCATTCGGTTGAATCGCATATTTCCCTTACTCCCGAAGAGAATTCGTTCACGCAAAACATAAGTCTTCAAGACAATCTCTCTGTATCCATTTGTTTCCCTGCGTTGTTCTCAACGAGCTTTAGAAAATTGGATAAGAAGAACAATAAGAAGATAAATGCCTTATTGTTATTATCTGTTACATCTAAATTTCTTGCCTCCAATCTCCAAATAATAGTGATCACCTCCTTTATATAATTTGTTAAATTTATTTGATACTTCACCCGTCATCTTTATTAACAAAGTTGTTCTTGTGCTGTTGTGAGCTGGTATCTGTAAATTGTAGTGATCTTTGTGGCGAGTCAAGTCACCATTAAGTAGAGTATGTATTACAAGCTAGTAGGCAAATCCTTTCACTGCCGGTAAATATGGCGCCTATTCGTATATTATTATTATTGTTATCATTCTCGTAATCTTTCATCTTCATCATCGTTGTCGTTAAGATTCAATAACGAGTATGGCAAAGGGTAATGTAACTGGTGAATAGCGTGAAGAACAATAAAAACAAATTCCGCACATGACAATGTTATTTTGCTGCCGAAGAAGTCACAATGGACGGAGGTGAACAGTTTTGTCCATAGCTAGTTTATATATCCAAGATACTTATTCAATGCCAAATAGCACACAAAATCCAAAGGCAAATCTAACGTATTTTTTCATATACAGATAGAAGAAAAAGGTGAATGTGGCACTTGCTTTAATTTTTTTGCAAGCGCATGCCTCCCTTTACCTTGAGGCAGAAAGTTTTAGTGCTCTCCTTAAGCTCTCCGCTAGCACTCTGCCTGGTCATATCTCTCCAAAACACCGCTACGTCAAGCATCGCAAAGCGATTTGTTACATATCTTTACAAATCTCAGTATCTGCATCACCTTTTGCGAAAAACAGGACGTTAAGTCAGTTACTCATATTCAGTGAGGGAGCCAAACAAAAAACAACATTGTTTTATTGTCCATTACTAATATGTAATTGTGACTGAACTGGTGGTGCGAAGTGTTCTTCTATACACGCTCTCTCATAAGACAGAGTGTAGCAAGTTGACTGTTAACATTTTTCATCCCGGCAGGAGGCAACAAGGAGACAAAAACTGTCATTGTCAACGAAAAGTCAGCAGATTTGTGTCTTTCTCGTTGAGATTGGACACTGCCATTCTCGTCACACAGTCACCGATCAAACCCTCAAACTGCCACAATCTGAAAGAGACTTAAGACAAGCGAACAAAACAAGACTGAGTGTGGTGAGATAGCGTCAGTGAGTCGTCATGAGCGAAAAATTAAGTGTATGTCAAGGAATATTTTGTCATTGTCCATATTAAGTGTTAAGAATGTTTATGGTCTGCTTGATTATAGGTTGAACCATTCAAAGAACAAGTGAGGCATACTACCTACATGTCAGTGTGCGTACAAATCATGTTTTCACATTTCGCAAAAAAAACATATCGCTCGAGACATTGAAATGGTTACAGTCATTTCATCAACAACGGTTCTACTTCCTGTAAATGTTTCCCTGAAAATTCATATTTTTGTTTTTCTTTCAGGCTGAGAAGTTTTGTCTGAGAAAAGGGCAGAAGTCTTTGAAAGCGGAAACGAGCAAAATGAGTAACAGAAAATCCTTCTCGTTTGGACATGGTCACCTCTACGGCGACAGTGGGGGTAGCTACAGGGATTCTCCAGCGCCGCCAAGTCGGAGAGCAAATTCTATGGTGTTTTGTGGAAGCAGTGATTTGCTGTTGGCGTCTTCGCCAACGCTTACAGAAACAAGTTGTGATAGTAGTAGTACAAATAGTAGCCATGATCCAAGTGATAAGCTGAAAGTTCTACAGCAAGCCAACGAGATTAAGGAACTGCAGCACATTTTGAATGAAGTGATTGCTCAAAGGAATGCTTTGTTATGTGAGGTGGAACAGTTGAAGTTTCAAGCTGTAGCTGGAGAACTGTGTCAAATAGACAGACCAGGTAGTTCACTATCTGAGTTCAGCTCTGGGATAATGGGGTCCACGCACAGTACCAGTCAACAACAAGGGGATGTTAGGAGAAACAGCAATAAAAAACAGGATATACCTGCTACTCTAGTTAGCACACCTGGAAGTAAGACACGAAGATGCAGTGGTAATTACGTTGGGAATGTAACGACAGATGAATTAGACCATAGCGGAGCCTGTCTAGAGCCGGAAATTGAATTCAGCCTAATTTGTCAGGACTTGATTGGATTGAGTGTGGATGATGACAGTAAGCTCAGGTGAGTTATGGGAAAATATTTCGTACCACTTGCTTTTTGTCATCGCTATATTGATTTAGAGAGTTTTCATACTCGTCGTTCATACATAGACCATACATATAAACTCAAACATGCGTACAGTGCAACAAACTTTCATCGGGGAAGAGATGAAGATCTCTTTACTCACATATGCAAACTGAATGATTTATTGGTAGAGTCTAAGTTTGCACGCACGAACATCAGTACATTTGGTTCAACATTTTTTTGAATAGCATTCCATGTCTTTTTAACTCGTTATGAATCAGAAAACGTTACACAAAATTATTATAGTTTACCGAATTGAAGAATCAATTTTCTTGGATCCAGAAGAAATACTTTACATGTTCAGTTTTATTTGATGATAAAAGAAATGGAGCATTGGAAGCTTATTAGTAATTCTTGTATACGATACACTACATTTGGAATTCTCTAATAATCCTCCTAAGATAAAACACGCCCGGAATATTGAATTCACTCTGATGGAATGTGGATCAACTCGAAAACATGAAAACGTGGAGGTAGTGAGCGGAAGGTTATTACTTTGGATGCGTTCCATTTTCGTCGTAGTGCGTGTAAAAAACTCTTCTCAAGTGTGGCATGCAAGATGAAGAAAAGCGATGAACCGTGTAATAAACTGTAGTTTTGCTATATTAGTGAAAATTATTTATCTCTTTTCTAGCTCATACTTTGAGTCAACGTTTCTCAGTAATACGGCAATCCGAACACATTACCATCCACTTTCACAGCCTCCCGTAGAACGACCAAGTCGTTTAAACTAATACCACTATTTGCTCCCTTTTTCTGAGAATTAACGACCAGAAATGGGTGGGGTTGGTACTACGCTGATGAAAACTTTAACAACACATAGATGATAGCAAACGTGCACTACCAAAACAAAGCCGTTTATTGCAAACAACTGTAATTCATCATTTATCTCTATCTGGGCTAGACGGAATTTACAAAGAGAAAACATGCTAACTTTGGAGAAATACATTAACGTTTTTTGTAGTAGGTGGACCACCAACTGTTATTATATATGGCTTGACGAATCTCACATGCGAACTATTAGCATCACACACTTCATCGCATATCAAATCTGTACAAAAGTTGCGTAGCCCTTAATCATCTTGATCTACCATTAAAACCGCATCATTGCGTTTGATTTGTTAAATTCAAAAACTTGTATGAAATCCCTTCCAGCCTTACATCCGCCGCCTCGCAGTTTCATGTTGCCTAACAAGTTAACAATGCGGAATTGGTTTTACATCTCCCTACTACAAAGGAAACAACCACAGCATGAAAGCCTGACCCAGTTTTGTTCTCTAGGAAGTCCTAAGATCTTTCATACAGCAACCATCCTTAGCAGACATTCATTAATTCTTCCATGATTATTATTCAGTTCTCTTGTTTTCTGAAAACGTGGGATTTGCTTTTAGAGCATATGATAAAATTGCAATAAAACTTAACAAGTTAATTCCAGAATGGGAAAATGCTTATAGTAAGGTAGTTGTCGATGTTATCATTCATAAATGCACCTCAAACATTTGGCATTTCATTATTAATCAAGTGCGACCAAGCAGTACCAGTCAGTTTAAGACACTTTTCAGTGGAGGTGGAAGGAAAGGAATTTTTCCATTTTGTCTGCCTGTCTGTGCTTTTGGACGTTTTTTAAGCAAGTGTATAAATTGTATGGTAAAATTTTACACAAATTTGCTTTTATTTATATCAATTCATTGATGCTCCTGCTGCACAACTGCCTGACAAAGTAAACCGTTTATCAAGGTCTTTTCTCTGTGTGCATTTTTGTGTTGAATTGTTTCCAATGTTGAGTGTAAAACCATATTTTTCAAGTTGACTGTATCATCCACTTAATACAAGATCGGCATGACGTGTATATACCTAACTTAGTAGAATACCTTGAGAAATAAAAATGTTTGTTAAGCTCGAACGTAGCAATAATTTTGTTATTACTATCATCAAAATCACTTTTTTCCACACGTTGAGCAAACACACCTGCAATTTGTTTCACGCGTACAGAAAACGTGTGCGACTCAAAATAGCTAGTCACTCGCATGGTTGGCTCTTCAAATCAACAATTCTGCAGAGATACTTTTCTGTAATTGAAAATTCTTTGGGTTCTTTTATCTTGGTCTCGAGGAATCAAAATGTTTTTACAAGTATTGGAAACCATCCATAATCCGACGATTACTTGCATTTCATGCTAAGCTTAATATCACGCTGCAAAATACAGTCGGCAAGTAAAAAGCATGAAAAAGTAGTTGATTAAGAACAACGCAAAGAAGGCATCTTCATCGTCTTCCTGTACCTCTTTAATGCAACAACTATTCGTTCTTTTATCCTTCCAACTCCGCGCGGGCTCTGCTACACTGGCACATGTTCATGTAGTAAAAAATTGGCATAATGAATTGTTCTATCTCACAGGTAGACAGGAATTCTGTATCTAGTCGTTATTACTTTTATTCCAATAGACCATCATCATTCCTCTTACTATTCACTTGACTTTGACTGAATGACTTTTGCTTACACTCTTCCATTGCCAAACTACCAGCTAAACCAGGTGAGATCATCAAACAATAAAAAAAATTGCAAGTTAGTATACATTAAAGCATGGTAATCACGATGATGGTGGTAGTGCGAAAATACTTTTTAACATGCACAAATTCGCATAACATACCACACATAAGATACAAGGATAACATTTAGTGTGCAGAGGTTTTATGCTACCAGCATTATTCGAGAGTTACAAAACATTTTTTTCTGTATGCAAAATGAAGAAGATCATCGTTTATTCTGATGATAATCTACAAGCGCACTTGATCTTCACCATCATAGTCATTAACATTCAACATGTTTCTCCTGTTTCTAAGTGCAAACGTTATTCAACCACCTGATATAAGGATAAATGTGGAGATATAGACTTTTCCCCGTTTAACTACCAGAGGTCTTTTCACTAATGGAGGTATAAATACAAAAGCGCCTCTGAAAAATGACCCAAGCGTGTGCTACAAAATAGGTACCGAGGATACACATGGCGTTGGTACCTTAGTAATCCGCAGGTACTCGGCACGCATCCCTCTGGTTTGGCTTTTTCTACTCTCGCGGTTGCAGTTTTGTAAGCTTATCGTAATGGCTTAACATAGTCATTAGAATTTCCATTTCTATGCAATAATGATAACCGTGGTAGGGATCACAGAAGCGTCTTCAACACATACGTGATAATGACAGTTTCGATGTGATCGGTACTTTTGTGATTATAGAATTTGTTTTTATACCTCACTTATCGTTTTTTCCTGTTGAAGTGATTAGTTTTTGGTGCAATACTTTTCAATTGAAAATTTATCCGATAATGAAAACCTTGTGAGGATCACAGAGTGTGTTTCTTTGCGTGCAGGAAGAATCTCGAGCATTGTGCAAGTTGATACACTTTTTGGTGATAACATAATGCTACACCTTATCTGTGTCTTTTTTCCCGCAAAATTTTGTGTTGGTACTACTTATGTGTATTGCACTCAATTTTTCGCAAGACAAAACTTTGATGTATAGTTAAACCAGTCGGGTTTTGACTTGTGCGAGGATGATAATAATAGCTATACAAGCGTTCCACCGTTGTTTCTGAAAAAAAGAGCTTGAGTCGCTATCCTCTTTGTTGGTTTACTCAATTGGCTGACGAACGACACAGATTGTGAGTTTTTCCTGTGTAGATTTCTGTTTGAGAATCGTTTAAAGCCGCAGCTTGTAGTAAATTCTGTTCAAAACACTATTTCATTTCATCGACAGACAGTTTCATGCTTGAGTTAAGGTCGGTGTCACTTGTATGTAACAGTACAACAAAAACTTATCAGTGTTATCAACTTGTAAAAAATTGTCCACCCTGAAAGAGTGAACAATCAGCAATTCAAATTCTAGATGAAAGATTTTCAATCCTGCAAAAAACGGTCTGACAGTTGGCTTGTGTGTTTATTTTGAGAATGTCACACAAACTGTAAGAACAAGCAAATAAACATCCCAGAAGTATCAAAATCACCATCTTACCTACTTGTTAGACTGCTCTTCTTTTTTCATGAAAAACGGAACAACGGCTTTGTGTTCTCTTGTGCTGATCTGATTGATTTTAAGGCAAGATAGCCATAAATAAACAGTTTCTTATTTTCTTCTGCCGTGCATGTTTTCATTCCCCCGATTGTTAATTCGTCTTTTGTATGAATTTTGAACTGTCTGCTTTAAATGAAATGTCCATTTTCACCAGAGTCAACAATAGAACCTGTCATGTGAAATAGATCAATCCTATACGTTCTAGTCTGTCTAGCGACCGGTGCTTTTTACTTCGGTTGAAAATATATGTAGGTAGGTACTCAAATTATCATTTAAATTTCAAGCAAACACTAGCCATTTTTGTGTTAATGCAAAAGTCTCGCTTAATTTACTGCTACACAGGGTAGTACGAGCTTTAGAGTCTGATGTCCCCTCATTAGTATTAATTTACAGAAATAGTTACCTGTTCACTGGTGATAAAGATAAAGTTCAAGAAGTGAGGTGGTTCATTTTTTCACGTAGTACGTGTCACTACGAAAGATTTTCGTGTGTATCTTACAAGTTTTGCAGTGAAGTAGTAAAAGTTGCCCAGTTCGTCCACAGTAGTAGTTTGACTTTCGTAATGTGATCCATCCAAAATACGCATTCGGGAATGTGCTTTATATAGTCAAAAATCATTTTTATACTCATCTCTGCGCGTAACCAAATGAGGGTTATAACTTTTTCCTTCAATTTTCTTACAAAATCCACCATTGGTTTATTAGTTCTAGTCGAGTGAGACCAGTAACGATCATCGTCATTTTCAGAGTCATCATTCCATTTCGTTTCAGAAAAAAAAAGAAATACTATCGGAATTTTCTTTACGAGCGTTTGATTTAATAGCATGTTGAACAGCAGTCTGTGCGTAGTTCCCAAACTATTATGTCTGTAAAAACACTCTTTTTCGTATAATAAACTGACTGAACGAATCACTACGTCAAAGATTTGCCAAAGGATATTATTGCAATAAAAATTGTTAGGTTTATCCTTGTTTTAGTCATGTTCGGCATGTGATTTGTGAAATAGAACAATAACTCTACCACAAAGAATAAAAAATATTGACAATACTGAGTCAAATGGTATTCTCTTATTGGTGTCTCAGATTTTGGGTTAGTAATATCAGTGCCGGTAATCCCATATTCCTGATGAATACTATTTGCTGGAAATATTCTATAGTATTTCAACTAGGAAATATGCTTTCAAAGTTGTCAACTCATTGAAAATGAAGTTTGTAAAATACCATCATAAGGACATAAATGAAGCAACGTAATTATTGCGTAAAACAGCTCTTGTGGTGATAGGCAATGGTTGAAACGTTGACAGTGCGATGAAGTGATGATGATATAACTTGTGTGCGTGTATATTTTTATTCTGCTATACAAATCAAAATCGTCGTGATGCGACTTTTGTCTGGTTCCAAATCCAAATGGTTTGTGTGACAAGTCACGAGTAGCCATGTGCTCTTTTGTGAATGGAAAGTGAATTTAAAAGAATACTAGGCTTGCAAGCATTTTCTTCTCTTCACAAACTCTCCCCGGTGATTACTGCTAGTGAAGATGAAGAAGAAGCGGACAAGTCCGCGTGCTACTGTCGATTTGCAGCAAATTTGTCAACATCATAGCTTGTAATTAGCCAGTTGGGACTCTATAAGTGTATGGATTGTATTGGACGTAAACTGTCAGGAATATACACAAATGCAAAAATGTGCATTCGCAAAAGAACCTTTATAATATTTATAGGATGACGACAGCTTACATCTAAGTTTTTGAACATGAAGATTTTCGATGTATGCTAGAGGAATTATTATGGTAAATTATGATGCTAACATGCAATAAAATATTGTTATTGTTATAAACGACTGATTTATATTAGAAGAGGAATGTATTGCGAAAAATAGTAAATTTGCATGTTGATGTCGATGGTGGCGGAATAAATCGTGTGTTGATTATTATTCCTCCTGTCAAAAATATGTGAGCAGTGATGTGCATGTCGTGTGTGGAGGTTGAGTTATAAATAGCTGAGTATGGAGAGAGCTTGTCATTATCATCGAACTACAAAAGCGATTTTGCGAGGATAAGTCATGTTTGGAACGACAAGTGAAGAAACCGTGCTGGAGTACACGGAAGCTGTGTTGGTGTACGACCTTCGCCGCACTGTGTACAATGCTGAAGGGCAACTCGCAGATCCATACGCTCATTACCTATGCCGCTCGCGTGGTTATCGACTATGCAGAAGGTTAGACGAACAAATTAATCTTCCAAGATTCATGAATACTAAAACACATGAATAAAGTGTAATGAAATTTTGCGCATCGAACTCTTGTGTGTTCTTTAAATTTCAAAGAAAGAACATAAAATGTTCATGATTTCCCCCACAATGTCTCGTGCACTGCGCACAGAAAATTCAAATTGAGAAGATGATGTTTATTGGTAAAAATGACTTTATTATTAACCTCACCTTCATTTTTAAAGTTATTCGCTTTACCAAATGGTATGTTGTCAAATGATACGTGTATTAATTACGTTTCATGTTGCTTGTGAGTCATGATGAGAAAACATGTCCGTGTAAGAGACAATGTGATGGATGCGAGGGAACAACTAATGCGTATTGATACTATCGTGCGGATAAATAATTTCAATTTAATTTATTAGAAAGGTCAATCAGGATGACAAATTAAAAGGGGTACCACTGTGTAGTTTTCACATTAGAGTAAACAACTCCCAAAAGGGTTGCCCATTCTTAATATTAATATTCATAAGAAAATGGAAAGTAGTGGGCCGAGTTTTACATATTAATAATGCCGACATTACAAATAAGACCAACCTCGACCTTTGGTACATTTAATGCTGAATGTTCACAGTTAAGAAAGCTGTTGAAAAGTAAGTTTTGGCGATGTTTTGAAATGCTTACTCACTTCTAATTAAGATGTCACTAGGAAGAAAGAGCTGCTACAGAACGTCTTCCGTCTTTACCAGAAGTGCTTCAATAACGAATTTGAATATGCAGTTTTCAAGGGCATGTCTTGTTAGGCTTGTCAAAGCTCAGTTGTTTACGATATAGGTAGGTAGTATGACAGACATCTAATGACACCTACCACACACCCAGAAAAGTGAAAAGCCACCAAGGAGAAAAGGAGAAGTTATTAGATTCTTGTTGACTTACATATTGCCCCCGTGAAGTACCGGATTTTTGTGAATAATTGTGTCATTTTTTAGGGTAGTAGGGTGTGAATTTGCCAAACAAGATTTCAAGCAATTCATTGACCGTAGTTAAATGATGAAAAAGTTGGCTGGCAATGTGTTGATTGGTTTGCTTTAATTTTTGCAAGCAATTTTCACCGTTTTCTGCAAGAAACTGACAAACATTTGAGGAGAGTTAAATTGCTCTATGAAACTTGTTGGCGCTTGAATGTGAACGCTAGATTTTAAATTGCACTTTATATTGACTTTTTGTGATGTGATGATTGACACTAGGTACGATAATTTACTGTTTTGTATGGCAATCGTTAAAAAATCTGTTCGGTGAAAAATCTCAAAAACAAAGATGAAAAGAGTCAAAGCACGTTTGTCTGACTGAATGATTGAATTATTACTACCGGCTTCAGCAAGGATAACCACGATGATTTATGATTTATAACCCCATTCAGCTCAAAAAAACCGACAGATGAAAGGTATGACAGCACGCAAAAACGAATGCCCTACTATTCCTTCGCACAATCTAAAAAAATTATATGCTAGAACTAAACTACAATATGCAACAAAAATACATACGTTACTATCAGAATAATCTTTGAAATTGGCCCCTGTAACATACATTGCCAAAGTGGATGGCCACAGCCGAATGAGCTTTTTTTTTTTACGATGAATCATGGCTTATCAAGTCATTACCAAAAGGATCAAAATAGTTTTTTTAAATAAATAAATACGCGGTTAAACGCAAACCCTACTACACATGCTGATTGACTTATATTCATTACAGCATTTGCCCCGAATATTAAGTAAAGAATACTTAAATATAACATCTAAATTATTTTACGAAATGACGAAAAAAATCGATTTGGTTGTTTCGAATGTGTTATGTTCTACTTGTCCCTATCATGATTTAGCTAATATTACTAAGAGTGCTGAGACCAATCATGAGGAGATTACTTGCTTGCTTTTCCTCCCAACTTGAATAGTACGTACCTACGTACTCATACTCATTTACAAATATGATAAATATAACGATAGTCAACTTCTAAATCGCTTTTACCTCTACATAACATCACGTTTAAGAAAAAAGTTTTTAATGTCTGAGAGCTGAAATGGCCTACACGAAGAGTACTATAGACCTTGTCAATTTTTCATATAACATATGATTATAATTGGCACAAATGACAACACATGCAATTATAAAAATCATAATACTTATCTGAGGACAGCTTTTAATCAGTTTTGAGCATTCTTTTAATCATACGTTAATGGAAATGCGAAGTGTGGACGATGTTGTTGCTGGTATTATCCCCGATACCTTATCAAACTGGCATATAAAAATTGCAAACAGTCATTATAATAAACTACTTCATGTGAGTCAATCAGAGGATTTACGAGACGACAGAGGTCATCAGAGATTTTTTTGTGCAGTATAGGCCGCTCGTGAAATGAATGACCGCAAGTAATCAACAACCACCGCCATCATCACCTTGCTCAACCTTACGGCTTATAGATGAACATCATTAATACGCTCCTTCAATGGAACTAAAATGTCAACTCAAGAAATGATATAGCATGTAAAGTGTATGATGAATAAATCAAAATTTTTCCACGCTGTACCTTTTTGGATACTGCCTTCGTCCTTCTCTACCTCGTTTCAAAAGTATTGTGCGCTTTAATGACCTCAAATTGGCCGTTTTCTCCACAGAACAAATTAATGCTAGTATTTATTATGCTTTAGAGTTAGAGTACATAATATTATGTAGCTTGTTCAACCCGCAATTCATAGCCTTAAAAGTTAAGATCTTGTAGAAATGCGCAAAAACTGCAGAAATTCGCAGAACAACAGTTAGAATAGCCTTGCATTTTATTTCCGTCCAGTTTCGCTATTTAGTTACGCTGTCCATAACAGTTAGCTCGGTCGAAACTGGTTACATACTGAGGATGTCAAGAAGGTGATAAGGACAACGATATGAGATGCAAAGGTTAATTGACTACCTCACTGATCTTTCTGCGCTAATCTCGCATTACGACTCCTACGCGAGTTTATGTATCGCCAATTTGAACACATACACATACCGTTTTATTAAGTTCTTCCTCCAACGGATTCAGTGTCCATTTCAAGGTAATGCAATTTAAGATGTTAAAAGCAAAAATAAATTCAACATAATGGTATGGCACATCTAAATTTATTTGCAAATGAGAGGCGTAGTTCATCAAGTTCTTCCTTTTTTCATAAAACTTAAACCAGTACTACAAAATTATATCACAGAAATAACCATAAAAACAATGGGATCAATTTCACCATTTAATTTGGATATGTGTGGCTGCCCTTACAGACCCATCTTGATTTTCGACTCTCGTGATATGGTGGGTGACTGCAAATTCTTTAAGTCCTTAGTCCTTCCTGTTTGTTAACATGGGACATGGGAGTGTGATTATATATTTAGCCCTCGCAAAATTGCTCTAACTGAACTATAAACAGCCTTAAGTATAATCGGAACTGTAAAAAAGGGGAACAAGCGAAATGGAGTTATCGCTGAATTTTAACAGTAACTTCTTAGTTCTGTTCTGACAAGTGGTCAGTGTGCAAGAGAGCATAAAAATGTAATGCACTGAAAAAGCTTACTTTTCTAATCCTTAACTGCTGGTGTATTGGTGTGAACTCTGTGGACAGAGTGTTAAGAACTCGGGCAATTATAGAACCCGCGATAAAATTTTAGTAGCAAGTTGGATAGGTAGTTAAAATCGAAGGTAATACGAAGTAATCATCTCATGTACATCATGTTCCACACATACCTAGTACTCGAAACACGCAAGAGATCAAAAGAGAAGTTTTCCGACACATCGATGTAAAAACAATTCTGATCTTGCTTTTTTAAAAGAATTTTACCCCTTTTCAGAGCCGAAAAAGAAATTTCAGAGCCGTTCGTCTCATGCACTCGCACTGTTTCAAAATGGACTGATTCATGATGAATGGGCTTTCAAAAAGCAGATAGTGAAACACTGACGAGTTCTACTTTTAGCAATAACTCGTCTAAATCCTTCCGTAACATTCAGGTGAAAGAAGAGCATATGTGACCTTTCAAGGGATAATGTGGCTTATGTCTTGTTGTCCGTTGGCCATTTTTTCAAAAAGTGTGAAAAAATCAGCAGCTTCGAATCAAATCGGCAAGGTATTTTCATTTCATCCACATATTATGATGAAAATGAGTTTTAAACCCAGTGAGGTTTTTTCGTCACATTGAACTGTTATAAAAATGACTACATTCGTTTTTTACTTATTACCACTACCCTTGATGATCATCTTCATGCTATGACGAAAAAAAAACTGTTGTGCCTAATAGAACTTTTGCTTTATATTGAGGAGTAAGTATTTTGCCCATTACAAGTATCAAGTAGAGCACAACACGGGGCACTGCATTGCGTATAAATTGCGTGGAAGACCAGAAAAGAACATCGTCATCGGCACCACATTTGCAATGCTGACAACTGACAAGTCACTATGCGCGAACTAAATACGTTTTCATGAAGCGTACGCTGGCTTATTTTTTCAATAATTTGCACATAAAACATAGGAAACTATTGCCTGTCGTACCATCATCAGTCTTGTACCCTTTGTTTTACTACCTTTGACGTTTTTTTTTGCTTCGGCTTGCTATGAACCAGAATCATGCTAAATTGCTTTTTGTATTTTTAGCATATTATGAATTATGAAGAAGGCATAAATAAGACGGATTTGAGTGTACTACATTGGTAATTATGATGAAAACATACGTTTAATGTTAAGGGTATTAGCAGAACATGCCTTAAAGCTCCGTTTTTGTAATTTTCCTATGAAATGTGTTAAACAAGAGCAAGAGCGTTTACGAACCGTGATAAGAGCCATGTTTAGAATAAGGGTACATGCTATATGTATTATATTTCATTAAGCGTATGTTGAAGCACATGAATATTTGCCATATTTGTGATATGTCTTTTCACAGTACGTTATTTTATGTGCGTACTGATATCCCTTCACCTCATCGTCTTCTTTGTTTATCTGCATTGTTGATTGCATCGCATGAAGACATGATCAAGAAAAGTCATCGAACAGAAGAGTAAGCCGTTTACATACAGCTTGAAGTGCTTCAAAACACCGAGTCCTGTTGCCGACGTAGGTTGGTTGACAATCTATAGCGCATGTCCACTTTACAGGCAAAAACAATTGTTGGTGCAGAAGTCACAATTTACAACAGTTATAAAAATTATCATTTTAGCTGCTCATGTTTTAACATTTGCACAACTACTGACTGAGTTTTAGCTGGGTCTCCTCCTCCGTTGTACTTTACTGTTTTTTGAAGCAGCATACAAGTTATGATACGTTTAGTGCAAAAAGCGGTGAACAGTTCGTGATTGACACCTTTCGTGGGAACCAAGGTGGGAAGTTGTTCCTGCTTTCTACAGTGAATAATCAAAACAATAACAAATACATACACTACTGACAGACTGTTTAATAGCATACGAACATATCACTGTGGGACAGGCAGTCTCGTCGGAGGAGTCAGAGTTCATATAAACTTCTGAATTGCGTACCTAAAGACTTCTTATTATGTTTAATAATGAATTCACCGCAATTTTTTACAAGGGGATGTGCTGGGAACACTACAGGATTACATATAAAAAAACAATCGTAACTACACATCGTTGTTGAATTATACACAAGTGCTCAACCCTTACTTAATTCTTAGTGGGCATTAGTGTATCAGTAGTTACAGAAGTGGTAAATGAACTATACAGTTAGTGATTTCAATTTTAGTACTGCCCAAGAAACACTAACCATTAATGGATATCAGAAGCACCGAAGAGTACATTACAAAAAAAATATTTGTATCATGGTGTCACAAAAGTCTCTCAAGACCAATACCATGTTAAAGGTACATGTCGAATACCTATCAAGTTTTTTATTTCTTCACCTTAATAGCACTGTTTATCAAGCGATAGTACTGTTTGCGTAGGATTTTGCTTGTGCAGTTGTACCTGTCATTGAGAAACGAAACTCGGTTTTGTGCTGTTTTCGTGTTACACATTTCGAATTCCAGAAAATCCCAGTTATCTGCTCCTCAAAACAATTTAGATTTGGTATTTGCAGAGAATTGCTACATGTAACTGTTGAAAACAAATTTCGTTACGCCAGTTATCTTAAAGAGAAAATTACAAAACACACTTCTTGCAACTGTGCCAGTTTGATAAGAGAATGATGTGCAAACATGGCATTTTCCTGTGCACTTAAAGTGGTTCCCTTGTGTATCTGAAAACGAAATAGAATGTTATTACCGCGGCTGAAATAGAGTGGTGCATTTGTTTTTATGGAAAATAATAAAAAGCCTTATGTAACAATGTGTTTTCGTTTTCTACTAAAAGATGCTTGCGCAACAAAAGCGCAGGGTTCCAGCTTTGTGTATCAGATCAAAAATAAGTTGGACAAGGGCATCAAAATGGAGGCACTATTACGTGTCCATCTATCATTAGATACAAACGAAATAAATGTTATACTGTGCTAAAATGTAGATAAGGGAATTCAATTTCGAAAGGTCAAGCACATAAATCGGTGTTTACATTATGTGAGATTGGCTGCATAAGTAGAAAACGTACCATTTTAATTAAGTGCAAAACTAGTGTGTATAAATTGTTGCCAGCATGTTCTCTGCTGTGGAGGAGGAAGATGTTCTCGAACTCACAGAGGCAGTGTTGGCATGTGACCTTCGGCGGAAGGTATACAACTCGGATGGCCAGCTTACTGACCCATACGCACATTTTTTATGTCGATCACGAGGCTATGTTCTCTGCAGAAGGTGAGTTTATGGAAGCTTAATTTAATTATGTGAACTGTATACAAGTATTACATTGTCCTTCATAAAATTAAGAACTCGAGAATCAAATATGGAAATGTTGCAGGGCTCGAAAAGTGCATTCTTTAATACGCTCATTATGATGACCGCTCAATAAATCAGATTAAGAAAATTATTCCATTGATTTAATAGCTCAGAGGTTTTTAGCTAAAGAATAGCATATCCACAGCGGAAGAAAGCTTCTTGGTTCATCATAAAATACAACCGGAACAAGATTCCAAAGTGTTGAAATGTGCAATGCATCATAAAAAAAGATTCTGCTTTTTAAAAATTACGAAATTTTTGTGTCTGATATGTATGCTCGGGGTATGTAACGTCTTGAGCACATACATTTAATTATATAGCAAAAAAAGTTAAACAAATAAACAAACGTGGATGCTGAATGGAGTTTTAAAAAACTATTGTTGAGCGATAAAATTGTATTATCGATTCTATTCATAGCAGAAAGACAGCACTGATTGAGTGAGTACCTTTGTTTTATCGCCTATGCTTTTAGCTGATGAAGTGCAATAGGTGAGTAAAATTATATTGTTTGAAATAAAAATGCTTATTATGCAAGAAAAACAAACATTTTAACTCACACGATGAAAGATATATTGCACCTTTTTTGCTTTTAGTACAACACATTACTCCGCGACCATTCACGACGGTGTGGGCAAATACGAGACAGACAAAAAGCAAATTCATATTTATGTGCCAGAAAATTCTTAGCAATTTACTAGCAAGGCAAAATTCTTTTTATATGCATACAGTATGCAATTTAGCGCAAAAGCAAATGGTTTTAAAATAGGTACAAACCAGACGGTGAACCTCAAGCGATTCCGTAATCAGATCAGGAGTAGCTGTGGTGAAGTCGGTTTCTGTTTGTCCTAGTAAGCGAAATCATCGTACCGCAATAATATTTACCGCTAAATACTAATAACTTATTGTCAATCGTGTCAATCAATCGTCATATTCATATTGTCAATGTACAATATATCTACCACATATTTTGCAAATACCTCAATAGTTGTGAACAAAAACCATATACGGAGCGAAGCTCAATATTCAATAGTACTGAATTGTTTATCAAATAACCTGTACAGAAAATAGTAAATAGTTTACAAAGCAAATGGTCGCAAATCACCATTCATGACGATTCAAGTACTTACAGGGTGATTGCGGTAAATGACTGGATGTTTGAATTTGTAGTGACAGACAAGTGTTTTTTGGCTTGACTGTTTTCTCACAGAGACATCCCATTGTCTCCAATGACGAATCCACCCCACTATCCACACAAGATGAAGTGCACACAATTTTTTATTTCACATTGTAGTGTAATGATAGGGTACCTTAAGTTAGGCAAATCAAATAAATGGTTATAATGAACCCTTACGTTCCACAAAATGGCCTATTTTGCTTACATAATTTTCTGATGATGTGCTTTTGGAAAATTGATTTGAAATTCCTTTGTTCGTGGGTTACGTCTGCAGTCTTCAACAAATTGTCTCCCGACTGTCGAAAACCCCAAGAATAAAAAAAATAGTTACTTGCCGAGAGCATCGTAAAAGGTGATTTGATTGACGACTTGGGCTGATCTGTAATGAGATTAGTGATGAATGATGTAGTCCATTGTGCACATCTACATTCAGTAAAGATTACCGATTATCGGAAACGATCAAAGAAATGGAATGCAATGTAAAGCAACAACAATTTTTATTTGGAAATAAGGGATGCCGTGATATAATTTTTGAGCACATCAACCTGTTTAGTGAACCGTGTGACGTAATTTATAATGCCTGTCAAAACTATTAAATCTACAACACATAAACGATCGTTATCACTTGGCTATTTATTTTAGAAAAGTTAATAACTGAGCAAGCAGCATTGCAATAAAGCCGAGTAAACAATGCACAGTAATAATAAGCCACCCACGCAGTTAATTAGATCAACTGTCAAGTCTGGTCGTGAGTTATTGAGTACTATTACTTTATAAAACAAACAAAGACGTTGTGATGCGTTTTTCGTCTGTAGATGGTTTTTCAAAGGTTAATTGGATGATGTCATACTAATTCAATCAAATTGCCCGTTTGGGTAAAACGGTAGACAGTGCATAAAATGTTCGGGGATACAGACTTCTGTCTGCAGACATTTCTCGAAAATCACGTCAATAGCCTTTCTCCATAAAAAGTATGCCGACTCATAGATTGAAGCTTATTTCTTCCTTATCTGTCATCGCCCTCGTCAATATAGTCATGAACACAATGAACATTCCACTTATCCTGAATTATGTTTGCAACCTTTTTCATCCCGTGTAATTATCGCAAGATCGTAAAATTTTCAGACAAAAAAGGAAACTAGCTTTTGTGCTATGACAGAAGCAAACACTTTCATCACGTTGTACACATTTAATACTTTCCAGTTAATTTACTTTTGTTGTATAATGGAACGATAGACAATTATCGAACCAAAATTCTCCTTTTGGCGTGCTTCCCTTTTCGGTACTTGCCACTTTTATGTAAACATTTCATGTCCATTTCGGTCCATGTTGAACCAAGGCGTGTGTGCATTCCATTCCAAATATTTCAACAATGTTATCCATGAGGATTATGTTATTTCTTCAAATTTGGCCAACTTTATTACACTTCCTTTGCACGGAGACGATTACAAGTGACAAATGTAAAAAGAATGAAAGTGCTTTAACTCGGCAGGATCTGCGAAAGTAATTGCTTTTGAAATTGCTTTCACCTTCTTCTCTCCTAAATATTTTTTTTGTGTGTGGCTTCGTCAAAATCATCAAAATATAATGAAGTTTCATGACTTCCCATTGTCAGTAGGCATAGGATTTATGTTGTTTCATTACGATGTGTGGACATTTCAAGAATTTCATGTCCTGAATTCCTGACGCCTTATGACTGTATTTTACAAATCCGTGTCTGTCTGTCTATTATTCCTAGACGAGTAGATATCTGTTTCTATTTTACAACATGCAACCTTAGTATTCAGCTTTTTGTCGTACATTCTATTAGGAGATAAGATGGGTATATGAGTTAATTACTTATGTAGTTCAGTACGAGCACACGATGAGTGAATATTGTGAAGGAGATAAATATATATAACTAGCGTACCACAAAAATGCTCGTGGCTATAAACATAGATATGTCTTGTCTGAATGCCTATGAAGAACCTAAATAGTTTTTCTGCAATTATCAGGGTCTATATAAATAAATAAACGAGTTCAACTTCCTCGTCTACATTATAGACCAAACAATATTCACTGGCTATGTAAACACTAAATCGTAAGTACTAAACTGAAAAATTATTTGAAATTGCTTCATGCTTTTCTATGTAAACTGACTTCCTAAAAAGATTAAAAACTCAAGAAGCAGACTATTTAAAATTCTTTTGTGATTGTACCATGAGCGTACTATATTGACAGGGACTATGCCTGTTGTACGGAGGACGATTTTGATTTATTTTCCGGTAATATATATTTAAACTTGGGTGGCAGTTAGATGGAATGAACTTTATAAGCCAACCGCAGTTAATTTTGCGAAACAGTTGGGTCTTTGGGGGCGAATTTCATAATATTGTCGGTTATGTTTGTGACATATATATACATAGGTGAGTACCTAGTAATACTTTTTAGATCTTTCGTTAGTGTAGCGCACGAAAATTAACGTATGAATTTGAAATAGCCGATCACATGAAGTAGAATAGCAGGACCTGTAAAACTGTAAAAAGAAATTTTGCACTTTCAACGTTTTCTTAACTTTCAACTTCCATTCGTCCCATGAACTAAGACTAAACATTTTGATAACGCTATAAATAAAGAAAAAGGCTGAGTAAAAAATCACTTTTGCCCATGTTCACGATTCAGGGGGATAAAGCGAAAAACATTTGGAAAATGGAAACCTATATTATAAATCAAAATACTATGTTATAGAACAGTGTTCGACTAACTTACAATATTTCTACTCTTGAATCTATATTCTGGATATCTACATAATATTTTGTCTTCGAGGATACACCGAAAAAAATCTTATGTAACTACAATTCCAAAAATAGTATTCAGGTAGGCATTAGCATTTTGTTTGACGTTTATAAAGTGCAAATCGCGTGCAACCGTTGGTAAACTTAATACTCTAGCATTCATGCATAATTTTAGCGCTTTCTTAATCAAGGTCAAACCAAATCTTGCATGCATCGAACAAAGATGAGTTTATATCCAGGGGCTTGTAAGCTTGTAATTTGAAGGGTCTAGAGACCAAAGATTACAGAATTAACTAAAACGACTGAAAGATAACTTAACTAACTTGATGAATTAACCTTCATAATGGTTATTGATGTGTTGTTCTCGCTTACAAGTAACTGGAATAACGAAGTTCCGTACTACGTCACTATGAAAGCTGTGATGTGTATAAATGCCAGTCGTGCACCATTTGACTGATGCTCAGCATATGACAGGCGTGTGTCCTAGTGTCACAATTACTTTGAATTGCATAACATGGAAAGACATAATAGTCCAATACTGCACAACGAAACGACCCATACAGGACAGGATTAAAAGAAACATCCTGAAACTGTGTGCTAAAAATGTGGCATTAGGAAACAATTATTTGCTAAGTTCCTTTTTGCATACACTGCCATAAATTGAGTCAACATAGCTTTACCCGTCTGTAGCCATCACTTCGATACCTTCGATCACATACACCTTAATATGAGCTACCAATAAAGAAAATCAATTTAGTTTGCAATGTTACTCAAGCTTTTGACATGAACCACTTGAAACTCAATGACTATTCCCTCATACTAGTGTTTTTCCATTTCATGATAAATCGAGAGACACGGCAGTTTTCGTATAATGCATTTTGAGACAAATAGAAAGGCAGAAAAGGTCCGAATAGCAGCGTAGCAGCGGTTTCAGCGATACTTATGGATAGGAATAAGTTTTATAAACTCAATTATAAGTTATATGATGGTGGTTTACGGAACAGCGACAAATGAACATTTAAAACCAATTGTTAATATTGTACGTACTCTT
>VICI01000179.1:0-52739 GCA_019593645.1 Akabosia matsudoensis
TGCAATACAGAAAAACACTGTGCGTACGCGGATCTATCAACGCTTTGCGAGGAAACAATTCAAATTAAAATTTTGACAGAATAACAAACTGCCAAAAGTCTGTACACAAAACTTGAATTCAATCTACATTCTCTGATAGCACATAAAAAATCATTATTTTTTTCAAACTAAAGATTGGATTCTGCGTATAAATATATCCTGTGCTAACACACAGATACGCTATGGTCTTCGTCCAAAAAACAATACCTAATGAAAAAGAGCATTTTCCTGCTAACATTTTTCAGCTAGGTTTTGGTTCGTAGAGCATATCATGCTATTTTTATACGCGGATGCTTTGTTTTTCAGCGTTCTGCGTTACCAATTATAACCCAAAGTGTCTAGAGAGACATAGAATTGTTTTGTAGAACACAAAATTTTATACCCGGCTCAATGAAAGAAATGAAGCAAATGACAACTACATAATATATATGAACCATGATTATGCATAATGCTACAAAAAATACATAATCTGTCACTGAATGTCAATATTTATAGCGGCTATTGCATAAAAACTGAGAAAGGAAAACACAATTTGCTCTGGCCACATTTTTGAAAACAAACTAACGATGAACAAGCATTCAGTACTCTGCCGTCTGGAAAGAGAAGAACTTTGATTTATAGTATTTATAGTATGAATCTAATTAGGCGAATAGGATAAAAGTGTAAATGGATCAGGCTGTTTGGCAACATGCCTTTTCTTCTAGTACGTCATCTTTCGAGCTTAGAGTTTACCTGGTTAACAACGTCAACAGCAATTGTTCATATTTTCTTAAGTTTTTCGTCTGTTGTCCACAAAAAGAAGGTATCTTTTACACATGACATTTTCTACGACTTCACTGTAAGTAGCTTTAAGTAAAAACCTTTCAGAAGAAAGAATTTTTTCCCGTGTTTTCCTCATTTGCAAATGTTTTGCGAAAAGAAATGTGTGTGTCTTGTTATACATTTAATTTGTTTATTTTTTTCTTGTTAAATATAACAGTTCATAAATTGTTAAGGTTCGGATTACGAAATTGTTGCAAAATGACCATTATGATAAGAGTTGCTCACAAAGCGCACATCATTTCGTGGATTGAAGACAATTGACTAAATGAAAACATGGTCTTGTTACTTCAAAGACTGGATTATCAAGTTGAAATCATGAGATGAGCTTTGTCATCAGTTAATTTGATGTAATATATGTGGCAGTCAGGATTAAGGTGAGTGACATAAATGACAAGAATTTCTTTCTCGATGAGAATTTTTATACAACTCTAAAAAGAAGAAAACTTCTTGAGTTGCAAGGTTGAAAGAGAGACGATCATCCCAGACTGTCCATACTTTTGCTGTTTCCCAAATGTAGAACTAGTTTAGCATGCCTATGAAATGGCTAAATGTTGTCTACAATCTTTTCAAGTTCTACTCAGGCGAAACTTGGCCAATCTTTGAATCTTAATCGCAGATCCCATCATGAGATACAAAGGCACGTCCGGAAAATGAAAACATGACACGTATCTTAAGTAAAATCTTGGCTTCTTGTCTGCATTACGTAAGGTTGCGTGTAACATGTTTGGAATTGTAATGGCTTAAAAATGAGAAACTCGTTTAAAGCAGCTCAACTTGTTTTCCATCTTAATTCTAGTTTTTGATCGACAACCCGTTCTCATGAAAATATGCATAAAATGTTCAAGAAAATAGCTTAATTAGTGGCACCAAGCTTATAAACTGTGTGATCTGATTGTAACAACACAACAGTTTACTTTACAAAGGCGAAACTTGGCCAATCTTTGAATCTTAATCGCAGATCCCATCATGAGATACAAAGGCACGTCCGGAAAATGAAAACATGACACGTATCTTAAGTAAATTATTGGCTTCTTGTCTGCATTACGTAAGGCTGCGTGTAACATGTTTGAACTTGTAATGGCTTAAAAATGAGAAACTCGTTTAAAGCAGCTCAACTTGTTTTCCATCTTAGTTCTAGTTTTTGATCGACAACCCGTTCTCATGAAAATATGCATAAAATGTTCAAGAAAATAGCTTAATTAGTGGCACCAAGCTTTTAAACTGTGTGATCTGATTGTAACAACAGTTTACTTTACAAAAGAACGGTATGACATCCCTGTCTACCCGAATTTACGCTGGTGTTCAATAATGAAAACACAGCCAACCTTCAAAAAAGGTAAGCTGGTCAGTTTCTTGGTTGAAATTCCATTTTAAACTGACATTACCACAACATATTGTTCGCCTAGTTTGCATCACGCCGCGTGGATTTACGTTTTTATTATTGGTCTTTAAATAACGCCCACGCTTATCTTAAGTCTTGTCAATTTGTTTTGTTCAGAACACTTACTTCTACTATCAACTTTCGTTTGACGATGACTATTACTGGCGAACAGTGAAATTATAATGTTACAGATAGAATTAACTTTTCACCACGTTGCACATGCACTTTAACGGGAGGACTAGTGCACAGAGAGTGCATCTGCAATTTAATGACAGACAAGAAGAATGTTTTGTCTGTGCATTTTCCCATTTATCTCACATAAACAAATGACCACTTCTCGGCATCCTCCACCAACCTACAGCATACATCCCCTCAGCCAGAAGCATAGATATTTTAGAAAATTACATACTACAAAACTTAACTGGAAAACGTAGGATTTGAGAATATAGCGTAATATTTATGAAAGGAAAAAAGGAGATTACTTATTTGGTGCAATTTTACTTTAGTAAACAATATCAACGTTTTCCTTTGTTGAAATAGAATCTTTGGATGACTTTAAAAAAACTAAGCTGGTGGGATTGGTGTGGCCAGCTTGAAGGTGGATGATGGAGTTGGTGTATTCAAAACAGCAACATCTGATGCATCGATTCAAAACCATATGGCATTGGTGTCTGTCTTCTAGTTTGTTTGTTGGCGAGCACGGCCAGCGCAGCGAGATACAGGCTGAGAGTCAGTTCAAGTTTTTGTCTCAGCGTTGAAAACCGGGAACGGAAAGTACATTGATTCACTAGCTTTGTTTTACACGTGCAATGCGTTCTTCGTTTTAATCGTTTGGTGTCTTTGAATAAGTTTCATTAGTTTTCTGTAAAAGATTCGGAGATGGATGGCCCTAAGCTGCCGGGCGTCATCCGGAAGTTGGAGGAGGTCGTTATAAATCGAATAGCCGCGGGAGAAGTAATACAACGACCTGCCAATGCGCTCAAAGAATTAATTGAAAACAGGTAAGCCCTTAACCGGCTGCGTAAATTGTCATTAAATATTCTTTTGTTTCTTTTTAAAAACAACAATAATTTATTGGAATTTGGGAATGAATTTAGTCTTGACGCAGGGTCCAAGTCGATCCAAGTCATGGTGAGATCCGGAGGAATGAAAGCCCTTCAGATCCAAGACGATGGATCTGGGATAAGGAAAGAGGACTTGCCGATTGTCTGTGAGCGTTTTACAACCAGCAAATTAGAGAAATTCGAAGATTTGCAGAAAATCGGAACTTACGGATTCCGTGGAGAAGCGTTAGCTAGTATTTCTCATGTGGCACACCTCGCAATCGTCACGAAAACCCGGGATGCGCCGTGTGCTTTTCGGGCTGAGTACTGTGACGGGAAGCTCAAGGAATTTCCCGACAGAAACGTTCAAAATCCGAAACCATGTGCAGGGAAACAAGGAACTTGGATCATCGTCGAAGATCTATTTTACAATATGGACACTCGTCGAAGAGCCCTCAAGAGTACAACTGAAGAGCATAACAAAATTGTCGAGGTTGTCACGAAATATGCCGTTCACAATGCCAAAGTTGGATTTAGTTTGAAAAAGCTCGGAGAAACAATGGCGGAAGTACTCACCCCACCAAAGTCCACGGTTATAGACAATATTAAATTGTTGTATGGAGCTTCAATATCTCGGTTAGTGTTTATTTCAGTATAATCTTGATTTGATTCAGGAAATTCAGTTTTAAAATGATATTTTTACCGAAACTTTGTAGAGAACTCTTAGAAATAACGTGTGAAGACAAAACGACCGGGTTCAAGTTAAACGGTTACGTGTCAAACGCCAACTACTCGACTAAAAAGCTAACATTCCTTCTCTTTATCAATCACAGACTTGTCGATTCCTCTGGTATGTAAATTGAAAAAGTTTACATCAACACAAGGCCCATTATTTAGGACAATTTAGATTGTTTGTGGTTTTGTTTTGTAATTCTATAGCCATTCGAAAATCGATTGAATCTATTTACTACAACTACCTGCCAAAAGGAAGTCATCCCTTTGTCTACTTCAGTATTGAAATCGATCCTAGGAATGTTGATGTCAATGTCCATCCAACTAAACACGAAGTTCACTTCCTTCACGAGGACATGATTACTACGAGTATCACAAATGCAGTTGAAAGCATTCTTCTTGGCTCAAACCATTCGCGGACGTTCATGGTGCAGGTAAGCCTGAAGGCTCTGAAATTACTGTCCTTGAAATTCTGAAATTCTTGAAAATAATGTTAATACATATTGCATTATGTTCTGTACCATTCAATAGTCGCTGCTTCCTGGTACTTCCTTTTCAAATTCTACCCTGAATACAACGAGTGATTCTTCAGTCGACAAGACTTTGGACAAGTCAGGATCCGAAAAATCTTTCGTGAAAAACTATTCAGCTCCAGTTGCACCGAAAAACCTGGTCCGCACAGATCCAAAGCTGCAAAAGTTGGACAAGTTTCTAAGCTCTACTCCAGATCCTGACGTGTCACATCTTGGAAAGTTTGCTGATACTCCATCTCGTATTGATGTGTCTGACATGTCAAATATTCAGAACGTTTCAGCGGCAGTGAATTCGTCGCCGGCTAATGTTTCAAAATCTGATGGCCAGAAGTAAGTTGTGGAATAACTACTTAGCGAAATAAAGCTCTTAAACATTGGATTTATTCTAATCTTTCTTCATTGTCTTAGAGTTCGAAGAGAAATAAGACTTCGTAGTGTTAAAAATCTCCGACAGAAAGTTGAGGAGGATGCAAGTGAGAACCTTATGAATGTGTTCAAAAACCACACCTTTGTTGGATGCGTTGACAGAGGAATGGCTTTAATTCAACATGATGTCAATTTGTACCTTTGCAACACTACTCGACTCAGGTAAAGTCTTATCTACAACACAGCTAATGACTCAGCCATCGTTTTGTAATTTTTGTGAAAGAACTTGAGGATGTGTATTTTTTACAGTGCAGAATTGTTATATCAAAAGATGTTGCATGATTTTGGAAATTTTCCTCGAATAAATCTTGAGGTAAGAAAAATTAAGCCAGTTTTTGGTAAAAATTGTGTAACTTTAATGAATGTCAATATTCGTAGTCGCCCATTACCGTGAAAGATCTGGCTAAAATTGCCTTAAACGCAAGTAAAGAAAACTTGGATAATGGACCGACCGAATCGGTGAATCAAATGGCGACGGATATACAGAATATATTGATTGGGAAAGCTGCCATGCTCGATGACTATTTCGGTTTAAAAATAGAGTCAAATGGGACCATCACTTGTTTACCACAACTGATAAGTATGCAATGTGAAACAAAATTTAGCCCGGATAGATGAAGCCGCGACAAAATAATTGATTTCTTTTTTTTTTTTGCCTTTGAAGAAAACTACTTTCCAGATATGGTTTATCTGCCCCAATATATTATGGATATTGCTAAAAAAGTTATATGGACTAACGAATTGGACTGCTTTCGTACATTTTGTCACTACACTTCCGTTTTCTATTCTGTCAAGCCAGGAGGTGAGGCAGACATAGAGGAAGTCACTCTGGTAAGCTATCCCTTAAGAAACATCGTAATTAACTCTTAGCTGACAAATCTGTTATATTTTTTCAGAATGGACAATCTTGGCGGTGGACTATCGAACACATTATTTTTGCCGAGTTGAAGAGGAGCTTTCTACCCCCTAAAGTATTCGGAGAAGACTCTACTCTGGTCTCACTTACAAGTTTACCTGAGCTGTACAAAGTTTTTGAACGATGTTAGTTAGAAAGAGCAAGAAGAGGCTCTTGAAGTTGCATTTAATACTGTGTATCAATGGTCAATACCGATGTAATAAAACGATCTCAGCTTTATAATTTGGAAATGAATTTTTACTGAACGATTCCAATTCTGCCAAATGTAAGGATTAGTACAAGAATAAGGGATAAATACGTCAAATTAGGATAGCGCACATGAGCACGAGCCAGGACATACTCTCCTTATAAAACTGGAACCGTTCAACTTCCGTTTGGGTTAACCGTGATGTAGTGCCATTTGTCAACTGCAACATCAACAAAAAACAAGATTACAGTAGAGCACTTGCTTTCATAACGAGTAGTGTTCATATATAAAGGCTAGTACCAAAAGGATCAACATGACCGCTAGGCCCAGCTTCAGGATGGCCAGTAATAACGCTTTCCGCATCAGCAGTACTAATTGAAAACGCAGAGGATGGATCGGTTGTCCTTTCCCTGTAAAAGTCGTCCATCATAAAAGTTGCAACACGAGATATAGCAAGTTCACCATGAAATACAAAACTTAACACGTACAGAGCAATGCCGCCATCATTATTGATTTCCTTGTTGGAAAGCTCCTTCCAGTATTTATGAGTTTCTTCAATAATGTTTAAGGCAAATGCGGCGTTCTTGGGCTCTCCGTTAAACGCAAATTGGTTTTCAGGCTTGCCATCAGGTATCTTGTAAATTCTAAACCACTCAACCGTTGCACGGAGGTAGCCAGGCATTAGCTTTTCGATATCGTTGATATCTACACGCCGAAAGGTAACACACAGGGTCAGATATAAATCTAGAAAACTAGTAGCAGTGTTTGGAATAAAATACCACACCGTTAAGCTTTTCAGCCATTGGATCTGTAACGTCAACAGCTAGCAATTTCCAGTCCGTTTCTCCTTCATCAATTAAAGCAAAGCAGCCCAAAATTTTAACTTGAATCACTGCGCCACGTGGTTGAATCTGTGAAAGACCCGGAAACACATTGAAAAAGTTTATCATTTACATATTTAGTTAATTTTTGAATTAAAGTACATACCCTTCCTCCAATTTCGCAAACGTCAATTGGATCATTATCACCCTTGCACTTGGTCGACTCATCGGTAGCGTTTGGATTCTCCCAGGTTTGAGGGAGGGCTCCATAATTCCAAATATACCCGTGGTGCGGGAAGCAATTAGCGACATAACGCAATTGACCTTTTTTCACATCCTGCTTGATGGGATTCAAGGGATCCTTCGTTGCGATCTGGAGACAATTTAAACATTTACAAGGTTGAGCCAAACTAAACATGCTGGCAAAAACGACATTTCCGTGTCCATCATTTTTCCTCACCTCCATTTTCGCATTAGTCCACCGCGGTACTTCAACCACCATGTTAAACACATTTGGCCCCGCCCTTAGTGGAATGTCATGAAACGGAGAAATCGGTCCATTTTCGTTACCTATTTAAAACCGAAATGTATTGTGTATGTAACAGTACATGCTATAGTGTACCTACACTTTTTTTATTTTGTTATGTTTTTGTTTTTTCCTCAAGTCACGTCACTTACGATAGTAAAGCCGGTAGTCCAAACTATTTAAACTACCCCGTTGTACTGTTGTAATGGAAGTCATTTTCCTTCGCTTCAAAACCGGTACCTCAGACGTCACGGAAGCCTGTTCCAGAGGGCAACCCCAAGCTAAACTGACGAGAAAATTGTTTACGGGGAAAACCAAGTCGTGGTCGTCTCTCTCTCTCGTTGTTCAGGGGAGTTGACTGTTTCACCGGTGGACAGCCGCAACTAAATGGCAATTTAGCTGTAACAGATGGATAATTGATAGAACTGTAATAGTAATAGATGAAGTCGTGACGGTAATCGATGAAAAGTCGGCAAAGAGAATGGTCGCTTCAACTGTTGTAGCATATTGAAACCAAAAAAAATATATGTATATCTTTTTTTTAGCAAGGGATGGATAGAGGAATAACGTCTAGTGTGTAGACAAGTTGCACCAGTGCCATGCATCCACGCTTCTCAGAACTCGGATCAGATATCCTGTCATTTTTTAGGTACTCCAACAGCTCTTCATTCACCTCTATGCAAACAAAGTCTTGCCTAAATAATTATTCAGTTAGACCACTTTTCATACCGGGGGGCTTCCCTAAATTTATAATTTTGCTGTACATTTTCATTATTATCTTGACTCTCTATTTGAATCTGCCAATATTGTCAATAGAGCATAAAAAAATATGTAGTAATTTTATCAGCGACATCCACGTGGTTTACTTTATGCAAATCCAAAAACATTGGAATTTTGCAATCGTTTTTGCGTCCGAGCTTATCATACTAGCCTCATCTTATGATGATGATGAATAAGTTTGTGTGTAATGTAATACTCGACCTTTAGAAAACGATGCTGTTCGTTTACATGATAAGGATAAAACTGGAGTGACCTATGACAAGCCAGTTGTAAAAAAACTCAATAATCTTTAGGAGTCTTGCGTCACCTCTTGTCGCATGGTTCTGATGCATATCTGCGGACTTATAAGTTATGTTATAAGTTATGCGCAGAGTGTTTTGGAATGATTGAATTGAGGCAAAGTATTTTCTATCATTGCATACACGATGTATATCTGATTTCCTGTGGTGGGCTACGCGTACAGGACATTGTAAACCAACATAACATACGCAAATAGCTTGGACCGGATCTGAATTGATAATTTTAGCAAGTTCCTTGTAGGTAAATACGGATAGATGCAATAAATATTCTTTTTCCATATTTTCAACTATATTAGAAGACATGGTTTGATAAAAGTAGCTTTTTGGGTGACGTTTCGATTGCAACTGTTAATCATCATCGGACTAAGGTGATGCTCATGCACAAAAGAAGTTATTTCCAAAAAATGACTTGAAGAAATATTCTTTCAAATTTTCACGCTTGCAAAATGCTTCAGTTTTCTACTGGATTCCAGAAAGATTACAGTTTTCTGCCACGTTTTTTTTTGCGATGTATGGCACAAAATGTCTAGAACTGACAAATGATGTTTAATGGCCTCCATAAAAAAGGCTATTGTTGGTGTAACAAGTTGCAAGTAGCGACACAGCAGGCTAATTATACCAGATATTAATCTTTCCCAACAAACCGGCAAGTGGCACTTACAGCTTTTATAATATGCTACTTGAATTAGAATTTGTTTTATGTTTGGTATAGATACACCGGTTCATTGACGCTTTCCTGCCTGTTGTTATAAAGTAAAACATGTTCATCGTCTGCCTACGCTCTTCCCACATTATCTTATAATACTGGGTTTCGCCCCTTTTCCATTAGAAAATTAAGAGTTCTTAATACTTGCCAATGCATTTTCGTCTCTGCTCTTCGCTTACTACTTAGTCGAATCAACCAGTCTTCTTCACACGGTAAAACGGACACGTTTAGTTGAGGGTTCATCTATCCACACGCTCTCTGACATACAGCTTCCCTGGTGAATTCCCATAAATGTCGAGAAGAGCAGGGCTTTGCAAAACACAAACTCATGCACTGTTGTACTTTTCTTGCAAAAGGCAAGTTTTGACAGTCCATGTAAATGGTATGATCTATTTGGGTAAGCGCAAAAAAAAACCTATGAATTTATGAAACGTCAAATTTAAGACGAGACGCTTTTAGTTTGAAGCATGAGCTTCGCTGCAAAAAGATGAAAAGAAAGAAACTTCACAGGTTTCAATAGCATTTAAACAAGGATATTTTAAAAGTTTACTTCCAGTATTTCAGTCTTTCGAATATTGAAAGCAACAAGAAAAGAAGTCAGTTCCAAAGATCAAATCTAAAGCAATAAAAGCAATTTAAATTCGTCATCAAAGTTCCCACAAATGGTAAGTGGCAGTGGCGTGATTGTGTTGCAAAGTGTTACTCACAACCACACGTTTCACAAACTCAAAGTGGCAATCAATTGTGAAATCATCTTTATCCCATAATTTGTTTTTGGTCCCTGGAAGATTTTATAGTAAATATGTGTATGTGACTGTCCCAAGGAAAAGGAAATGTGTCCTGTGGGAAAAAACAAAGAAATAGACTCTAAACTCGTTTTTCTCAGTATTAGTATTCCAATTCATAGAGGGAAAGTAGCAAAATTTGTTCCTCGCGTCTTTTACCTTTAGGCCTTGGTATATTTTCAGAGAAAAACGAATGTAAAGCTGCTATTTTCTAGTTTCTCTTTTTACACGACACAACTCCTTTTCCTTGGGACAGTCACATATGAAAAATAATATTTGTGGTGAAAGAAAATCACAGATCATCGTACCTAATCTGACCTTTACCCACAGGCTCTTGGTTGAAAAGGTGTAGAAGCGTGCCCTATAGCACTGAGCAATAATATTTGTGGTGAAAGAAAATCACAGATCATCGTACCTAATCTGACCTTTACCCACAGGCTCTTGGTTGAAAAGGTGTAGAAGCGTGCCCTATAGCTTATATTTGTATTATTATTACGCAACATTGGTCAAGTTAGGACAAAAATATGTACAATCCGTTGAATAATGTCTGTTTAGTATTTAGTATACTTACTTGTTATTGATTATAAGCATTTTAATGCAAATTTCTAACGGGTATACGACGTACACATGCTTGCGCACACGCAGTTAAGACACATTGTTGAAGGGTTTTTCATCTTCGACCTATTGATATAAACTCTGCAGGTTAGCGGCTATGATACCTCCTCGACTCGTCACAGTCATCAATATTATGTTATCACGTTCACCTTGAAACTATTTGGGCATAGGTGGCCATTTCTATTAGACTTTTAGACGAGCTTCATTACTGAAAATTATATGGACCAAAAAAACCTCACCGTTCGTTGTAATCGGAACAACGAACGTGTCCTCACACTGGCCACGCAAAAAAAAACACATCATCGTACAATCGTCACTACCAAGATACCAGTTTTTTTCATATAACTTTATAGACAGAGCCCCTAGCAGTCCGCCGATTTTTTTTGGCGATTCGTCTATCGCATACAAATTTGTTATGTGTGTGTGCAACAATCAGCAACAACAAGATTCAATGCCAATGCCATTCCATGTCTTTTTTGCTTCTTGTTTATCCCTTTCGTAGGTGCCATGCATTCCTCTCCCCGTAAACATTTACCAGTTAAATAAAACAAACGGCCATGGCTTCTTCACCTGTGCATATTTTACATTTTTCTTTATACTTGTGTGCAGTACAAAAATGAAATGTCTAAAATTGTACAACTCATTATTTCTCGAAACAATCGCCTTAATCATTAGCGTCTGCGTTTCGTAAAGCCACGAGATAGTTGAATATATGGCACGTTCATGATTACTTCCAACGGTTTGTCGTAATGCTAATTTGTTATTTCTCAAAGGTGCGCGATATACATTTGATATAAATCCGATATTTACTTGAAACTTGTGCTGGTTGACGTATTTCAAATATAATATCATCCATCCAGTTAGGAGGCATAGGCATTAAAGTGATCTATGCAATAGTGACAAACTTTGTGTGCTTTGTTATTCTATCAAGCTCGTTTTGTGATCCAATTTAAAATTTAAAAAAAACTAAATAATCATGATTGTGATCAAATCCAGTGACATATTTTAGTAAGAGCTAATAACATTTCATAAGTGCTGGTTTTCAGTTACGAAGTAAATATGGAGGCAACAAGTATTTGGAAAGTAGCAACTGTATTGCTTCTGTCGTAAGTTTATAAAACAAGTTTTACATGAATAATATATGAACGCTCCAGAATGGAGTCTAGAGTGAAAAAATATGAAAATAAACTTTAATTCCAGAATCACAAAGCTGAGAGCTTTAACGCTTCCGCAAAGCTATGACTCAACCGTTCGCCCAAATCAAGGAAGTGTTGCTGACGTGGTAAACGTTTCAGTGGAGCTCTTGAGCCATACGTGATTTAAACGAAGCCAGATCCCAAATGACAGTTGACATTACTCTCCATTCGTCGTGGGTGGACGCGCGGTTGGTTGAGGCTGTTAACAGAGACACACTGATTGTCAACCAACTTCCAAACATTTGGATTCCTGATGTACAAATTGCTAATGCAGCGGATCCACCAACGGCAAAAGATGCCAACCAATATCTTCAAATAAACAAAGACGGAGTTGTAACGCTAAGCCAAAAACACACAAAAACTATAACTTGCCAAGTATCTCTCGCAAAATACCCGTTCGATAGACAACTATGCAAACTGCAAATCAATTCATGTATGTAGAAAAACATTGCCCATTGTGTTTTACAATTTAATTAGAATTGTGCCTAGAGAATAGTAATGATTTTATGTTTCGTCATGTTGTTCCAGTTGGATACTCTGCAGTCCACCTGAAGCTATTCTGGCACGGCACGGTTTCAGATAATGTTCCCACGTATCACACAATGTATTCCTTTTCGCACGCGGAACAGTCATCAAATAACATCAAAACATCGACTGGGGCAGACTACTCCAACTTGTTTCTGGAAATTGGTATAAAACGATGTCCGCTCCAAGTTATATTTCGAGCGATGCTTCCGCCCCTCCTATTGCTGATCCTGAGCTATTATCTGACCTTTTGTCACTGCCCAATTTTCCCAATCAAGTCGGCAACGTCGAACGGACACCACGTTGAAGCTGCTGTAATTGCCCAATCGTCCCAGTCAGTTCCTGCACTCACTGCCATACCAGACTTCAATTTACTCTTGATTGCATTAAATGGAATGATTTTTCTTTTGACTGTTCTCATTTCGCAAATTAACTTTATTGCTAGTCCCCCGTCAAGTGCGCTAAGTGGGCTCGACGTGTGGCTCAATTTTGTTTCGGCAATACAGTTTGTTACTCTATGGCACAGTGTGCAACTCTTCTTCAATAGCTCATACAGGAGGATCAATACGGTTAGTCCAGCAAACATTTTTCGTCAATGTCAAATTGCCTGCCTTTTGCACACGATTAATAAAACTGGCCATATCTTTATCCTACTCAATTAAATACATGCATTTGTTATCGATAGACTTTGATGTTTTGGTACATTATACTGATTTTAGCTAATAATTTTGGCTTTGTTGATTCCAGAAAAATGACAGCGGCTCCTGCTACATGAACAACGTCAATTCTTCCTTGAAGATAGGTATTCCACCTACGGTTGTAGTCTTTATTATCGTCTTTTGCGGTGTCTATCTATCCTAATTACTCGAGAGTTTTTGTAGGAATACTGTGATGCGAAGTAGGTATTATAAATGTGACACGTTTGCACATGTTTTCATTAGTTTTATGTATGGAAGATATACTCCTTGTTTGTATGTTACAGGAGTATTATTTATAGACGCTCGCTATGAACTCATTACTGACAGTACAACATACAAACTATATTGTATCAGCTTTCAATAAGTATCAAGTGTTTATTGCATTGAACAAGGATTATAGTAAAATAAAATAAAATAAACAAGTCGAAACAACACTGTGTTTTAGCGGAACAGCAATACATAATTAAGTACCCAGGTATTTTCTCCACTTCCATGGACAATAAAATATATATAATCTGCCGATACAAATTCTCGAACGAAGACGAAACTTGCAAATTACCCGTTTTTATCACATGAAATAAAGCTAAAATGTACAACTTTAAGGTTAATCACTGGGACACCAACTTCCGGGAGGGTTTCTGGCAAGAACCATTTCTGGTTCTTACAGTTCCAGCAGGACATTGCTTCCCCAAAGACTGAGGGTTCAACTTTGGACCCGAATAGAGTGATTGCTCTTGTACGTCCAGTGTTATATCATCTTTCTTAGTGGATACTTCAACGTTCGAATCCGGAAGTTCTAAACTAGATGTGTTACTACTTTTTACTTGCTCTCGAAGTAAAAGTTGACGAATCACAAATGCAAGAGCTTCTAAAGACTGTATGTCTTCCTTATTGGCTGCCAGAAACTTTTCATATTGAATTCGTAAGTTATCGTTCGAATGCACTGCACTTTCTCCAGACTTTCGAGCACTTAATGCACTTCCTTTAAACATAAACGAAAGAGAAAACCTTTTTTTTATACATTTTCTTTGAGACACAGCTTGTAGCAAGCAGGCGATGTGATTTGATATTTAGGTTCATACCTCCGTCATCTTTATCATTTATCCGTGCTTCAATGATTGGGTCACCCGATGGAAACGATATCACATCTTGCTTTGACGGAACTGATTGTCCAGTTTTATAAAACCTGTACCGGCCATTTTTATCCTCTGCAAGGAAAGAAATAGACTTCTTTATATACCTTCATCGTTATGAGAAGTCCCGAGACAAAATTAAAAAAACAAAGGCAAAATAATTTATTTGGTTTTTACCAGGTAAGCTGTGACTTTCATCTTCCATACGAAAAGAAAGTTGAACATTGCTTTCCAAATCCTCTGGAAAAAGTAGAGACTTTCCAGACCCTTGAAAACTGTCGATGTCGCTTAATTGTGCATGATCTTTTAGCGATAACTTCTCTGTCTTTGATGACAATTTCATGCTATAGCCCATGGGTTTAGCCGAAATGTTTTGCAGTTGAGCAGCCAACATTAATATTACAACTAATTTAAGCTGCATTTTCATCAGAACTGCGTTAATTTCTCGGGGTAAAACAGTGACACTTTAGTGAATGTTTAGAAATAAAACTTTGCAATGAAATTTGAACTATTCAGAGCTATTTATCATAGAATGCAGTGCTGTTTACGTCAAGGGAGGAACAAAGTCTAGCAACACTACCTTGTAATTTCTAACATGGCCATAAAGAAGAAACGTCACGTTGAGAAACCCTTCTCTTACTAATGAAAAAGAAGTACGTACGTTTACTAAAGACGCTGACAATGGTTGGTTGATAGTTGCAACCTCAAAATATAATTTTAGCTGTGAATTAGCTCACAACTAGCTCCCCTTTTAATTCATTAATGGCTGAATGCGTAGTTTAGCACTGTAGTGGTACGGGTATAGGTTTCCGGCTTTTCCAATGAGCTCATATTGCTGCTCCTGCAATAAAAACTTGTTTCGTACACTATTCGAATACCAAATTGTTCCAGAACGTAGACATGCAATATGTTTTTTTATTAATCATGGAGATCCGTGTATTAGAACGATGCCTGAAATTTCAAGTTTTTTCGGTGATATATCATTTTCATGCAGTCAGATTGAGATAGGGGTGCATTTTTCGAGACCTTCACAATTTGTAATTCCATTGAGAACGTGCGTGTAACTCAAATCAAACCGAGCAATCCAACCATAAAAAAGTAGCTATTATAAAATTTAATTAGTTTTAGTCTCAAGTTTCAAGACATTAAAAATCAAGTCCGACACTTTAACACTGAATGAGTAATTGTTGAATGTGTTCCATAGGTTTGTTAACATTATCGAACTTAAATACCTATGCTAGTGTGCTTTGTAGTACCTGACGGACCGACGACCGACAAAAGACGTTGGATTTGGACTGTGACAGTCAATGCGTGGTCTTACCGCTTAAAAAATTGTAACTAGATTTTTCTTGCAACCACAAATATATTGGCTGGTTATGTGTGCTCCTTTACATTTGAAGTTTCTACGATGTCAATCTATGCTTGCGATAGGAGATAAGGGTAGGTATATTATATCGCAATGAGGATACAAAACGTTACAACAGCAGCAATGTACATGCAACAATTTGTTTCAAAATTAATCCAACCCACTTTACTCTTACAGGGAAATCCCTCTCTATAATCATCTCTATCCTTGGCGCTACGTTTTTCATGCTATTTCTTACCGAAAATTATATAGGCACGGTACCTGCTTTAGCTTTTAAATTACCTGTATCGGAAAAGTAGCTCCCAAAGACGGAGACGAATCAAACTTTGCCGTGCATGAGTATAAATACAGTTTTAGTGACGAATAAAAATTCTCATTTTTCTTAGTTATCACTATTTGACTTTATTTTTTATTTCATTATTGCATACGAGTTTTGGCAGGAATATGTACAAGTATGTATCAGTACCAGCATAATATTTAAAGGAAATATATTTAATTCATAATGTACAGAATGCAGTGTGTAAAAAATTATATATTAATAGTATTGAGATCTTGGAACTGTAAATCGTATGAGGACTCTGCGGGGATTGCCACAAATGACTTTTGATTATGTCCACTACTGACTTCCCTCCAACGTGCCATTAGATCCACTCTGAGGTCGGCTTTCATTTGCGTCAACCAATTTAACCAGACTGTCCTCTAAAGCTCTAAGCGACCCCTTGGCCGTTTTTTCAAGTTGAGCAACTGATCTGAGCAGTCTTGCCAAGTACACGTCTGGGCCCTCGTATCTACGATTGCCTTTGCTATTTGATCGCTGAGTGTTCCTTTCATTCTTTAATGGCATATTCGGATGGTTCATTTGTCCTGAATTACTTTTGACAGATATTACAACCCGGCACTTTCCTAAGTGGTCTGCCCTTTCCCCTTCTGGGCACTTTTTGACGAAATGTTTTGACGAAGGGACATCAATGAGAAAACGATCCGAAACGTCCGGATCTGGAAGGTTTTCGGATGTACGGTTAGATCCTGAAGACATCGGAATTGGTCGCTCAGTTGCGTACATGTAAGGGGCATTGTCCCTTGTTGAGTGGTGACTATGTTGCTGAAGCAAATATTCATCATCCTCCTCAGTTCTCATCAGAGAATCCTCCCTTCTTATGCTGCCCTTGACATTCATCTCTTCGTGCGAGCTATCAACATGTTCAGCACTTCGCTCCTCTACTTTACGACGATGGATGGAGTATTTGCTTTGTTTAACTGAAAAATAAGCAACAAACTATATGAAGTAATGCTGTTGTGGATAGTTCTGAGTAATTCATTGACGTCACGAGTTCAGGCAAAATCGAAAGGTAATTAGAGCACATAGCTTGTGTGAAAGGCTAAAATATTTGCAGTTTTTCGTGTCAGAAAATGGGTATTCAAGTCCGTATAAAAATTTTTTATGAAAAATAAAAAGTTGCTACTGACAAAATACAGAATACGGTAGGTATAAAACGCGTGTGAACCGAAATGACGTCAGCACACAGCTATAGTCAACAGTTAAAGTGGACTTCATAATATAAAGTAAATGATGTTCTCTTATACAAAATCCTATTGTCGTATAGCATAGTGCGATGATGATATATGTAATAATGTTGATATGAATGAAGAACATTTCGACTTGAGCATCGCGAATATTAAGTTGGTAACTAAAACCAAAGAAAAAGATTTTCGCGATAAATGTCCTTTCGCCATAAGATTTGTTCCTTGTTACATAAGGTCTTAAGATGACTAATGATTTTTTTATGGATTGGAGATTGGATGAATTCGGCTCTCTTTTCATTAATATGAAATTTTTACTCACTAGTACTCTCATCCTCATTTTGAAATGCGGGATTTCGTCCTGTACTGTAGTGATACGATCGCTTGGCCGTAATTGAAGTATCAGGAAAGGAAATTCCATCTGGATACACCAATTTTGCGCTGGTTTCGTCTCTGTTGGTTGTTGGAAAGGCACGAAATCTCACAGCTTTTAGAAAAGAGGCAAAAAACAAAATATGTGTAGAAAACTCATGATTAAGTATTTAGTATGATTGCTGGACAAACTTCATGTTCATTCATTACCATTAGTATTCTGCGTTCCAGAATGTTCTTCCTCATTGTGCACTGTTCGAAGCAAGTATAATTTTGCATAGATTGCTACATCCGAAGGAGGGCCTGATGCTCCAGATTGTGGTAATATGCCTCTTGACCTTCTTGGAGCTATAGGTAAATAAAACTCCCTTGGTCCGTCCACGATTTCCGTGTCAGTGGGAAGTTTCAAATCACTAAACTGAACTGGAAAGGCCAGTATGGCTATTATATTCAAGTAAACTATGATCACACTATTCCGCATTATCGTCGATCCCATTTTGACTTGAGTCGGTATATGGCTCGCCTTAATTTTGTCACTTCAAAACGAAAAGCCGCCTTTCAAGGAGACAAATTCAGATTTTTAGGACGGTCTATCGTTTAAATTGACAGTTAAAATTGTCAAGTGCCTACAGACATTAGAATTGAAATGTTATACTGCACTCGGCAAAGGTTTGCGTGCTTGTGATTGCAAATCTTGTGGAGAAAAGTTACCCACATTGACCTGATATGGGTACGCTTTTGCATCGCCGTTTATTGTTGTGGGATACAAAACAGCGTCATAGATCATTAGAGAGCTCATTGCGCAGTCATACCAGTATGGATAAGCATTACTTACATTTTTTTCATATAAAAGGCCTTTTGTGCTGATCAGGTTTTCGTTGTTGTGTAGAAATATCATTCATTTTTTAAGCAGAGGAACAAAAAATAGTGCAGTAAGCGAAAACAATGGAATTGAATAAGGCAATCTTCTCCGTGATCGCCATAAAAAGGTACAACGCATTGGAAAAAAATATTTCAATTAACTCAAAGTAGCACTAAAATAACAAAACATTTCCTATTTTTCCCATCAACTGTAATTACTAATGTATGGTTGTGGTGGATAGCGTGAGAACACATTGTGGGCATTTTGGATCATGGATCCGAATCAAACTGAGGATAAGCACGACGAAGTATTATTTTCGGAATATCGCTCGGGTTTGCGTGTATGCAGCTATAGTGTAATAATATGGTTTCGGCTAAAAATCATAAAAACTTTGTAGTGTCTAATGGTATGGAACAGAATCTGTTTATGTACCTAATCCTCTAGTCACAAGCAGTAAAGCACTCCGTCATTTTCACCTTTTCTAGTACATGATTATTTGCAAGTTACTTTTTTCCTGCAAAACAGGACGCACCTATCTTTGTTACGTACGTGTCAAGCGATTTTACTTATAGTTCAAATTTGATTCATAATGCTTTCACATCAAGTCAAATTTAAATTACAAATACAGATTTATATTTTTAAAAAAGAAAAAAAGCTTATTGTTAGTGAGCTGCAGTAAAATAATGGTAATTTATGTAAGCAATCAACAGGCAATATTAACGATAAGCTGTATGAGTAGCCGAACAGTAAGCATCGCGGACAAGTTTTTTGGGTTTCCCAATCCCAATCAAGAGGAAAAGTTACCTTTTGGCTTGATTTATCATATCAGCAAGAGCTTAGCAATAGCTCGTTATGCAAAATCCTTTTCTATCACTGTACATTGGATACAGTTTTTAAAAGCTTTTCCTCTTATAACTTGAATTACAGAACACGATGTCGGTCCGTGCACAATGTTTTTCCCATTGAGGTGTTTAGAAAATTTTGCCCAGACAGATAAAACATTCTTTAAAAACCTGAAATGATCTTACACTTTACGTAGTGTCACTGAAATCCGTGAATTCTGCTTTTGAATAATATTTAATTGTATTCCGCTTCAATTTACCATATAAATATGGAATGTTTAGAGGTACTCAGATGCACAAATCTGTGTTGTTTATCCAAACTCCTTAACAGTTAAAACTTATCAAGACTTTTCATTGAAACTTTGAGTCAAATATCGGTTATGAATGTTCAGTCGTGTAAACTTACCTATATACCATATAAGGTTTAATGACTCCAAATATCAGCAATAAATTTCATGACACCTTCTTAGTAAATCAATAGCCGCTCAATTAGGAGGCTTCACCGATGTTTGAGTCTAAAGTAAGGCTAGACCTACCTTTACATTAAAATGAAGCATCAGAAAAGTGTTAAACTGCATATACGTGTCAATCCGTTAGGATCAGGTCCGTCTTAATAATGAATAAATAATATTCTCCGACGATTGAGGTGCACCACTATCTGTTGTGCCTTGTGGTTTCGCTCAGCAGCGCTGCCTTGGAAAAAATTACCCTCAGTAAAGAGCATCCGGAACAAATTAGCACGGAATCTTTAACAGTGTCCATAAACACGTACTGAGCTACCGTTTTATTTGAATTGATATATTAGTAAGCATTATATTTAATGATAACAATTTTCGGTTCTGGGACTTATTGCACCTACTATCACTCAAATAGTATCATTATAGGTTTCGTATTACATTCGTATTCGTAAACATTTTGCATTGCTTGATTGTACGAATTACAACAGATTAGAACCATCCCGTAGTCATATTTTATTAAACGCTTGTAGTTGTAATACTTCCTTTCAAATACAAAAAAAGCGGTACTAGTAAAGTGTCCGTAACAGTTACATGCAACTTTCCGGTAATCCTACGCAATATATAACAGATCATAAAATAGCAACGAAATTATTGTAAAAAACGTGCATGTTACAGCACAATCAGGAATTTTTTGACATGATAAATTACAGGACTATACTGCTACGTATATTGCACCTGTACTGGTGATGGGGATGATGATCCTTTCGTACCAACCCTTAAAATTAGCTTGCATTTTCCCCCGTATCCTCGTTTATGCGTTGCTTGTGCACATCTTGCATATGTACTTGGCGTCAAAAGTAGAGAGAAGTTATGAAGCGAAAAATCCTCGGAAGTCTTTGTTTGCTTGCCAAGGGAAGGTCCTGTTGGAATCACGTCTATTAAAATTTCGGCTGGCCGATTCAAAAGTCCTGTAGAACGGGCAATGGAATACGTTAGCGTTTTTGTACGTAATCAGAATGGAAATAATGACATAAAGAACATAGTTAGAAGTGGTGTTTACCATACTTTGAAAATCGTCAGATGTATAATCTGACGCTGGAAGAATGAAAACGCTCTGACTGGGTCCAACATGTTTGTTGATGGACGTTGGCTCACGCACTGGATCAATGTAGACAAGGTTTTGATATGCGTCTGACGAAGTTTCCAAGGACTGGATGAGAGTTCTTGCATCTGGAACACACCAAGAACAGAACACGTGATATGAGTCATACAGAATTTTTTAATTTAAAAAAAGGTAGTGTACGTTGGTTTCTTTGAGTGGTACAAGGTCTTGATTTCTTGGATGGAAAAAGAAAACAATTCTTGTTGAGATCCATTAATTCAACAATTAAAGGCCACTCTGTGCATTATGATCTGATGCAGTCAATGACTCATTTCGTGATTCACTATAAAAAAGTAGCAGTGTGAGAGAAATAGATAGAAGTATCCCACGAATAGCCATAAGTCATAAGTAGGATGAATAACGTTCCTTGTGCTCAATGAGAAATGAAACAGTGTTTTATTGTATTGCATCATTTTTTTCAATGTCACTAACATACAAAAATACGGCACTTATAGGAATGTGAAATGGGAAATTATATAAGGGCAAAGGTCATTTAAAGCTCACTTCCTGTAATGTTGCTCACGAGGATAATTACTAGGCCTAAAACGATGAAACTCGTTAGGGCCGTACTGGTTTTGATGAATTTCATTTAACCTATAGCGGGGATAACTGTCACTACTACCACGATTCGGATTGGATGGAACGTAGCGATCAAATTCATTGATCGGACGGTATTGTTGATGATTATGATGGTGATCACTTGGGTTGGATGGAGGGTAAGGAACTGAGTGGGTGTAAGGGTTATAAATGTGGTTTTGGCTGTCATAACTTAAGTATCTACCTTGACCATGATGATGTGGATCGTGACCGTGATGAGTGTGTGCATGTCCATCCGAACCGTATGGAACGTGTACGACTGATGGTGAAGGTGATGAGGGCCCTTGTCCAGAATAAACTGACGGCCGAGGACCCTGGCCGTACTGTAAGTTTCCCAGGCTATTCTGCGACTGGGCTGTTGCCGGAAACGGGGTTGGATGGTGATGCTGATGAGCGTGCGCGTGATGATCGTGGTTGTGTTGCGAAGGTTGTCCAAATTGAGCCGGATTCAGTACTCCACGCTCCCCAGCTACACCGATTTGAGGTGATCGCGCGCCTGGAGGAATACCTGTGCGAAATAATGTCATTTGCTTTTGAAAAATTTGAATTGGTCACCTAAACATAGTTAATCGGGGTTAACTGAATACCCGCAGTCCCGTAGTTTGAAGATCCTTGAACTGGTCGTCCACTTAGAGCCAAAATTGACTTGAGCTTCTTAATGTCTTCTCCTTCATTATCATCACTCGGTGGGATTGCTGATGGACCTACTCCTACACCATGCTGATGAGGGTAGTTTAAAGGATTTTGATTTGTTGGAGTCAAGGCGGTAGGGTTATATGCATTTGATGCTGACCCTTGACCTTTGTACTTCTGGATTTCTTCGAATGCTCTGCGTTGGGGATCTTCGTTTCCATGATTGTGCCCTGAATGTCCGTGATTGTGCCCCTGTCCACCGACACCACTCGGTACAAACGGCTGCCCAGAACGTTGCTGTGAAAGCTGATTCACAAGTTGCAAGTTTCTCTCCTGATTATTTTGCAGTACCAAGGGGCTTGGCGAAGGGCCTCTCCTGTTTTGTATATTATACGCGTATTGCATTAAGGCAGACTCCCTCCCTTGTGTCACAGAGCTCAACGCTGGATGCGTTGCCAAATGTGGAGGTATTTGGCCAGGGAGCACTTGCGGTAATGGACCACTTTGTCCATGTCTCACTTCAAAAATGAGGATCCACAGCAAAAACGCTGCAACTCCATTGCTAATCATTGCTAAAAGTTTGTTAATTGTTAACAAAAGAATGCTTGCAATAATTTTATATCTTTGATAACCAGCTCTTTGGCCTTTTTACTGAGAGAACAAACTGGACAACATCCTATTGAGTCCAAATCGCACCTCATAATATTTAACTACACGTCCACTTCACTAAACTTTATTTCCAGTTTAAGGTCACTCTTAACTTGGCTGGACTTAATTACCTACTATGTAGCACTACATTGTATTTGCATACTACCTATGCACTTGTCCGCTCCTCCTGAAAGATGCAACGCAGTTTTCTGTGTGCAAATCTCAACTGAAAAACTATATCAATTTCTAGTGTTGTACAGTCAGAGTCCGTAATTCAGAATAAACAATGCACTATTTTCAATTCATCTCAGGGTTACTTCCTCTGGCTCATCTTATTACAGTCTACAGTCTATCTTTAGTACGCCGCGCACTTTCTTGGAACATGTCATAATAATATAAGCGTGCCCATATATATTATCCCTTCCCTATGAATGCTGAAAACCGACGCTTCTGTTCTTAGATACGCTGAAAAGTTATCTTCAGGCAAAAGTAGCACCTTGATGAGATTACAAAAATTTGTAATTACAGTAGGCCAATGTATAAAAAGATAGTTCAGGAGGCAAGACCTCTATCATCCCAAAGATTCCATGTTAGACTCCTCGATTATACCTAAGCACACATTTAGCTAGAAAATTTTGCGAATTCGTTTAATGGTCAATGATAACAAGTCATTCCGCTTGTGCATACCGTTCCGTGTGTGATCTTGAAAGTTTTCTCACACAGGTCGAGCGGACTTAATTTAAAATCGTGCTATTATTTCAATGATGATTATTGCTAAACTGGACTTATATAACTGTAGTATTGTCGAAAATACAGACGCCATGAGAATAAGCAGGAGCTTGTGCTGCTGCATAATGGAATATGCAACACGTGAATGTTATGCAAAACATAACTATTATAATTATTTCCTCTGAGCTTCAGTTCATACTTGAAATGTATGCGATGCGATGCAGTATCTCTCATTATATTCTGCTTGTACAATTCGTTTGTGTGTAGTAAAACGCCTTCACGTTTTACTATTAAATGAATTTTACGACGGAATCCTTGCGTTTCCAGGATCTTCCAGACATTATATGTATGTTCTTTACTGCATTAGTATTAATGCATATTTTATCACTAGTTTTGCTGGAAACACCCCTGGTGTAATGTATTCGAACTAATGATGATGAGTTTAACATGAGCTAATCTATTGCATACACAACAATACCAAGCGTTTCGCCCTCGTAGGCGTTTCGGTTGAGTTATCATGAGTGAGTGAGATGAGCTTACGTAATTGTATTTTGCTGCTGAGGATGAGTTACCTGGATCACATCAAATGGACATATGTATACACATATACAACAATAGGGGAGGTAGTGTAAACAGCAAAACACAATGGTGTATTTATAAAGATTCAACAAAGGTTGAAGAATTCGCACAACAGCGACTTAGACAGGCACACGTCTAACGGTAGGCAAACCTTTATTTCTTATTTACCCTCTAATTTCAAAATATTAAGCAAAAAAACCTATCATAATGAAGTAATATTTCACGTACGACAGCGCAAGTGACAACAGGAAACGCAAACTATATTATAGAAACATTTTTTGCGGGAAAACGTTTGTTAGGGAGAATTGAAACTTCCTGTACAATAAAAAATCTCATTTGAAAGGAGCAAACATTTTTCGAAACGTGCCAGGGCCATTCCAGTAGCCTTTGAGCATCATGTTGAAATACAAGGCAGGCATGACATCCTTCTTCAAGTGGAACATGGACTTTCGTTCCTTTGATTGGTCGACTGGGAACGTTTCCAAAGGCTGCCCTGAGTAGTCAAACTCAGCCAAAATACATTTGTCGTAGCCAGTCACCAATGGACATGATGTATATCCGTCGTATTTACGTTCTGGTTGCTTCCCATTCATAACATCTCTCATATTTTCGAAAAGAATCCCATTTTCGGCAGCTTCAGTACAGTAAATAGAAGTCACTACAAATCAAATTAAAAATACTAGGTGGGCTACTTTGACTCACCAACAGCAGCCGCAGTTTTTGCTGTAGGGAGATTAGCACAGTCTCCCAGCGCAAACACATTGGGATACCTCACGTGCTGCAGCGTTTCTTTGTTAACGTCAACGAAGCCAGCTGCGTCCGGAAGATCCCCTGATCGACTACTTACTAGAGGGTACGGACCCATGGGTGGCGTCACGTGGAGCATTTCATACTTTTGACAAATTAAGTATTGATTGATACAAAGCTGTAATTGCGCTCTAATATACACAATGCTGCTCTAGAATACATACAGGCGTTTCTGTAAAGTTTCCCGGCTTATCCAAATCTTCGAAAATTGCAATTTTTGCTTTTGAATTAACTTCCGCCAGGTTTCTTCTGAGGTTTACAGTGATATCTCGGGATTCGACTAATTTCCACAGGGCATCCGCGTAATGTTTCACACCGAAAAGTACACCCAGGGATGTGTTATAGACTAAGCTTGCGTTTTCCCTCTTCCCATGCTAATATTTTGAAACAGAGAAAAGTTATTTTTATTAGAGAAAGAAGGTAATACTGCAACTGAACTTACTTTCCGAAGATATTGATCAGCAATGTACAAAATCTTTTGTGGTGCTCCTGCACATTTCACAGGCGTGTTCGGAAACGTAAAAACACAATTACCTACAAACAGGGTATTAGGTACACAAATGTTATTATTTGCATGATATGAACTTAATGTTCTCGTGAAGCTCACCTTTTTGAAAATTTTTCAGAGCTTCATAGGTTTTGTTAACATATTTCGCAGAGTAATTGGAGCACACTCCAGGAGTATCAAGGGCTGCTGGAAGACCATTGACCTAGATAATATCATTTTTTGTCATCGTATCACCACTATAGCTTGTCTAGTCATGAATATGAGTTCATAACTCATTCATGGCTATTTATGAATATAACTGAAATACGTCATTACTTTCTCGTATTGAAGTTGAATCCCAACTGCCACTACTAGGAAATCATAATGTAATTCGTGTTTTGTCGAGCCGGTGCCGACAATAACAACATTTTTTGACGGTATAATTTCAGATGCAAATTCTTTTATCCACTCAACACCACGAGGAAGCACGGTTCCCATTGGTCTTGCCGAGTCTGCAAGACTTTTCATTCCACCGCCAACAAGCGTCCACATAGGCTGGTAATAATGAATCTGCGAATTCGAAACGGTTAGAACAAACGAGTGATTGTTCAAAATCGCAATGTCGCATTAATTCATACATCACTAGGTTCCACTACTGCGACTGAGGAAGACGGTAGAGCTCTGGCAAACTTTGCTGCTACTGAACATCCTCCTGCTCCCCCACCCAAAATCACTAATTTGAATCGCCTGCGATTTGAAATCCATGATATATTGACAGTTAACGTATATATATTATATATGAAAAGTAAAATTTGCTTACATACCGGCTTCCTTTTAGAGGTGAGGAGCTCGAAAACATTCGGGAATGTGAGAGCTTTTGAGCCCCATTTCCACTCAGACACTTCCAAACGTTTTGGCAATGCATTTTAACTGAACGTTTCAAAGTTATAATGATTTACTAATGGCCTCAGTGGTGACTTGAGATGGAAAAAGGGACAAACTATTAAGCTTGTCAACTATTTTACAGCTGTGGTTATGGCTTAATATCAAGATGCAGGATATATGGAGACGATCATGTATACCAAAGTTATCAGTTGTCAGTATATAGACAATAGAAGTGGATGTTGTGAAGGTCACTTGGTCGCGAGAACAACACGTACACCATATCACATCACACACAAAAAATGAAGCTGGCTTCGCTTGGAAGATGCACGGGCTGGTAGCATTGCAACGATGCTTCTTTTTAAAAGTTCAGCAGTGATGTAAGAAATACCAACCCAAAGAAATGCCAAAATGAATTTGTGGACTTATTAGTTTTATTTCGGCTGAACAACTGCTTAACTTAATATTTAAAAAATTTCTACGAGAGATAAGAGATTTCATTACGATGCATACACATATCAATAAATCCTTCGTATGGATGTAACATTAATAAAAACGCCATTTTAGATACAATATTACCACTGAAGACGAAAACGTGACTCTTAAGTTTCAATTTTTAATACATTATCTTCCACTTCATGCTAGTGCTAGATATATATATCCACAACAATGGAACTCCTCTCTTCCTCCATATCGAAAGAACCTTTGCAACCTGAGTCTCGAAGATTTATGTCGGAAAACCTTTCAGCCAAATCGTTTTCGGATGAGGATGACCGACTATCCCACGTTGGATTAGCAGAAGAAATTCCTGAATCGCCTGAATAGTTGAATTATTGAAATTTTGGTTTTATATTACACGTAATAATATTTTGGTACTGATACGTTGGTAAATTGTATAAAAACCTGCGATTTCATTCTTAATAGCGGTCGGATGGGGTTCCAAAGATTTCATGGGTGCATTGACATTCGCCTTCAAGCATATTTTAGATTTTCTTGGTCTGTGATGCTTCTCTTCTTCGATTGCAATAGACGTCATTATTGGCAATACTTGCTTTTCAAATGAATCTGAGGAGAAAGGTATAGGGATTTCGCTGAGTTTCTTCATATTTCTCTCGAGCTCCTCAGCCCTTTACATGAAAAAAATAAACCCAATCCGTAAGGTCAAACATCTTTCACGAAGTACTAAATATACGTATAAATACCTGAAAATTGGACACTCTGAAATGTGTGCAAATTCGGATACAGCTGGAAGATCTTTATTTCGGATTGATTTTTCAATTCTAAGTTTTTCCGCAGCTTCCAGGCGTTTCTTCTGCTGCTCGCGAGTTTGCAAGCGAGAGGCTTCGTAATAGCTGTACTTTTCTCGTTTCTTCTCCAGATTAGATTCAGAAGAGTTGTATACCGCAGTATATTTCAACAATGCGGGTCTAAGCTGGTCCTCCAATAGGCGAAATGAACCGCTAAAGCGCACAAAGTCGTATGAACATCTAAACCAAGTGCAATACAAAATCAAACGCCAATATAAATTGAAAGCTTACTATTTTGATCGATGGATAAGGAATGACTGCACATAATCCGAGACTTTTTGCCTAAGAAAAGCTTCACTTGGTCCAATCCATGATGAAAATATCATTTCATCATCCAGACCATGTTCCAACCAAATCTTTTGTAATCGTGTCTTTCCTCTCAAACTAAAAAAGTCTGTTGTCGTTTTCCCTAATTTCAGCCTATACATATTTTGCGGTTCAGAAAGATCTTTGTATGAAACTCGCTTCGTGGGTCCCATAATTCTACAGAAAACTCAAGGAGGAAACGCGTGAAGTCCGACCAGATGAAAATCTTCACACAAACTGATTTTTTGGTGTTAATATCAAGTTGATTTTTGGCAATGCCAAAGCAAAGATTCCTTCACTGTTACAGCAATTAATTGCCGTGTATGCTTACAAGTGGGGCAGTGATGATAACTCAGTATTGGGCGCAGCTAAAATGTAATGGTTTTGAAAAAAAAAAATCTTTGTACATGAATACTTTAGATAGAAACACATTATTTTGAATTTGCGAAAACGACGAGTTACATTCACATGTTTTTCCTTTGTTCACTCTCGCAAATACCAGGAGGAATCATTCGCTTGGAATTGCTGCGTCGAAGCTATTATTTTGACAAAAGGTTGGCAATAATGAGTTTCTATCGGTCTATTGTCAGGTAATAAGAACGATGCGCGTAACTAATGATCCACTTTCTTTTCAATCGTCTTTCACCCAAAAGAAAGCAACAACAGCCTTTCACACTCTAGGCTATATCTGGCATCTGCCTTTACGATTGGAAACATTCGTCGAGAAAGGTTGGCTAACATTGGCCATGTACTTTAGACGATATTTCTGCTTCTCATAGAAAGTGCTACTGAATTGTCTTCGGAATATATATTTGAATAATGTGATTTATTTACAAGTCTTTGTTCGCCCTTGAAATAAAAGTAAGCTAGAAACTAACGCTTTTATTTTGTGGAGCGTTTGCAGCCTTCTGAAGCATATTTATTGCTCACGAATTAATCAGTTGTCCACATAAAAACAAAATTTATTCAAGTGTTCATGCATGCAATGCAACCAGACATTGAGTATGTGTAATATATGGAAACGGTCAAGGTTGTTCACTAACTATAGCTTATATGGATTTCTGGAATTATGAGACAGTTGGAAACGGGGCTATAGTATACAATATGTATGATAATGATCACTGATCAGCAACCGTATAGTATCCACTATCCAGAATTAACTACCGTAAATCCTCTAAAGATCGCCGGCCTCTAAAGAACGCCGGGGTCAAGAGGCAAATTTGAAATTTTGCCGGGTCTCCAGAGATCGCCGGGTCTCTAAATAATGCCGGGTACCAATAACTGTAAGAATTGGTAATCACACAGCTAAGACACGAGATGGGACGCGTTTAGCATAGAATATCGACGAAGAGCAAGACATTTAGAGCGAAACAGTGATTGAAATTGACGACAAAGATTAAATTGAACTATTTTCAGTGAATATTCCTACGATTTGAGACATATCAAAACAAAAAATTTAAATTTCACCGGGTCTCTATTTATCGCCGGGGGGTCAAGAGCAAAATTTCAAATTTTCGCCGGGGCGATCTTTACAGGATTTACGGTATGTACGTTTTCATTGAGTTCTGCACTATGACTAATGACTTTCAGCATTGGGCACTACAGCTGAATCGTTGCTCCTCCGAGAAGAAAGACCTTTTCTTTTGATTTGAGATTGTTAATATGTTTTTCTCTTTAGTTATGCATGCTAGCTTCCTTATTCGGCGGAGTATGCTTATTTACCTGCAATCATTAGAGAAAAATGCCGTTCATCAAAATGCCACATTAACGCGAATATTTTATGTAAAGCATTACCAATCCTATGCACATTCCAATTAGAATTATTTTACTAGTTGTCGTCATTTTTGAAGTTATTTGTAGGCGTATTCGGTGTTTTGTCTTTTCTAAAATCTTGGCGACGTCAGTTTTGTCCTCAACATTGAATGGTTTGATCTGGAATAGAACATCTTTACAAGCAATCCCCGGATAGTAACATTTTTTTCAACTTTGTAATTACCGAGTAATTTGAATTTAGAAGCTTATTGCTATACTTTACGACAAAGAGCTCGTCCCCATCCGAATTTCTAAGGAGGAGCCTCGAAGAAAGCATAAAGACTCCAGATACCTCTTCACCTGTTCCCACAAGTACATCGCATGGCGCATACACCGCCAAAGCCTTAATTGAGAAACAATTACAATTCCTACTCATGAGGGGAGAAACAAACCGCAAAAATTGTACATAAATTCTCGACACTAAGCTTACCATACTCGGGTACAGGGAAGATTTCTGTTTGAAACAAACTCTTGCAACTGGCAAACTTTCTGAATTTCGTAGAATGACATTTTGCAATTTGTCAAAGCTAAAAGGATTAAAGTCCTGTACACCTTTGAGGATTACATTGTCTCCGGTAACATCTCGTACACTGTAGTTTTTATCCAGACGACAGCTTAGGCAATCTTGTAAAAACAAAAACAATCCAGGTTTCTAACAACAAAGTTTGGTTTCTATTAAAAATGTAAAACGACTTACTTTGATCTAATTCAATCGAATAAAGATCAACCGAATCAAGTGAAGATAAGCCACCGGAATTGATTTTTGACTTTCGCGATCGACCTGCGAAAAATGTACAATTGAAAATAAAATATGTTCGTTATCTGTTGCTTGTCTTTTGAAGTATTCTCTTGTAATAACATACATAAAATGGTTTATACTACTATTTTAGGAATAGCTGTACTAGCATATTTGTTGATTAAAATGTACAAGCTAGCTAGGCATGCTTGCTAGAACTCTTAAATGAAGTTTCTCATCAATAATCAATATTCTCTGGCCGGAAACCCAAGCCTGACAACGATGATGATCGGTTTATAACGGAATAGAGTTGACGAGGCCACAGGTTTGACGTAGGCATATACAATGTTATTTCTTATTTCCTCTTAAAATTTTATTCTACTTGTCCCAGCTTGTATATAATAACGACAGAATACAGGTACAGCCACTGAGCATGGATGGGTGCAAAGCGGTTATGTATTTTCTTCCAATCGTACCTTTGGATTCGGCTAAATATAACGGCTGCTGTTGAACCTCTGGTAACTCTAGAGGAACTGGTAATGAAGAAGATCCTGAGGGAACAGTCGTTCCATCTGCGGTGTTAGTCAGCTCTTCCCGCATTTGTCCCGCGATTCCTGGAAACAATTACTTTTACCAGGACGTATCCTTATAGGACCTGAGAGACAACTTTCCCCCAAATGCTGCACTTTAATGATTTGCTCGTGTAATATGCAGTTTTTTTAAAAGACATTCTTTACGGTTCTTATGTTCCAGCTTATAATGATGAGACACCTGTGCCCTCGACTGAGGATGAGTGAATATGCATAAAATATTTTTGAAATCGGCTTTGTTCCTAGTTTGAAAAATTAATGATTATGAAAGTAAGAAAAAATCTATATAACTGACATGTTTTCACTGCTTGTCATTTGCATTCATGTACTTGGCTGGATTTATTTTTACATGTGTACCTAGCTCGAATAGGAAAATTTCGTTCTGCAGCAATAGACGACAAGACCTTTTATAAAAAAGGGTTGTACTAACAAGGTACTGTTCTCATTTTAGTTTGTATTCTTGATAAAATATCAAATAATTTCCAATCGACAACAAAAGCGTATAATATATTAAAGATCGATCCAGTTTGTGATATTAGAATCCAGGACATATCTGGAATTTGAACCATTAAATCTTATGGCTTTTGTTCAGTTTCTATTTTAGGCGTTGACCTCGAAAGCAACGTTTAGATTTTGAAAACACGAAAAGCTATCCTGGTGAAGAGGATTTTTGGAAAAATATTCCTTTGAAAATGTAGCAATGGCAGTTTTGTTTGCCGGGTTTGCCTCTCGGTTTGCTACAAATGCATCTGCATATAAAATTTTTAAACTATAGGAAATCAACGAATACAGTTGACCCATAGAAAAGTTGATGACTTTGATCCTTAAATTAAAGTTGTCTTACTCTATGTATGAAATTAAATTGATGTGGTTGATTATAGGGAAATAAATTTTGAATCAGAGCTAAATACCACTTTGGGTTTGATGTTCCGTTTTTGACAAGGAAAATATGGAAGTGGCATCAGAAGTTACGAAGAAACTTCAAAAATTATCCTCACATCTAATCAGCGCATCAATTCGACAAAACGCCATGTGAGCATTCATGCACCATCAAATTTTCACAATGTCAGTCAACCGTCAGGTTAACGCAAAGAGTTAACGAGTTGAGTGTTAATTGAGCACAATTATGATTTGGATCGCGTTAAAACATTTGGTGTAGCAGACAACTTCATTCCCTCTCCGACATATCATCATTACGAATACAGACGCAAGCTCCGCTGCATTCAACTTCGGCTAGTCATTAGCTTTTATTTTAAAATGGAGTTTACGTTCAGATTTATGTGTGTACTTCTTTCAACCATTTTTGCCACAGGAGTTTCACAGGACCTGTCAAGCAGCAGCACTCCAGGGGTTCGTGGTTTGAAGCTTAGTGCTTATCATACAAATAAACTGATTTCATAAAAAAAACAATTATGGTTATTTCAGACTTTTGGAGAATGTCCTTGTAATAAGCAGCCAGAAGGTGTTGTCATCCCTCATCCCACCGACTGCAGGGCTTATTACAGATGCCTCGGCGGTTTGCACACAATGCAAAGTCAGTGCGCAGAAGAACATGAGTTTTTTCATCCATACATCCGAGCCTGTACACATAGAAGTCAAGTAGCATCATTTGCTCCAGATTTTATTCCAACAAAGGACATCTGCAAAATCACGGCATTGTTTCCTTCGCCAGTCCTGGAAGATTTTGCAACATGCATTATAAAATATGACGAGAGTGTCAGTAATGATTCTAGTTCTGATGAGCTCTTATCAAAATCTCTCAGAAGCCTGAGCAGAGATGAGATTTCGATCAATAATACAGTACTTGGAAGAATTTTGAACCTATTTCCGTCATTGACGGCAAATAGTACAGAAAAAAAGTTTGACACTGCAATTCCAACACCAGAATCGATGGATAATCTCAACTATTTTGGGTCAACCAGAACAACAACAACACCAACAACTGCACCTGAAAGTTGCAAATTGTCTTCAATAACTATACAACATTTCCCAGGACCATGCAAAGCTAGTGTGACCTGCGAGAATGGACTCAATTTTATGATAGAAAACTGTCAAAGCTCATTAAGCCTCACATAAACGCTTTCTACAAACATTTAAAAATGCATTCCAAGAATTACCGTGTTTTCCAGGACCAAGCGGGAGTTGGTTCATTGTTTGTTCAATCACGCATGCTAAATTTTGCCTACCAGCATATACATATTTTATCTCCCATCGAATTACGTCACTACTCGGCTTATCATTTCAAAACACAGGATTATCGTAGATAGATTGACAATAAAGTTTCTTTGCGTTGCATTTTTTGATTTCCCGTGCGATATACCGAAAAATGAAGTACTTGCTTAGGTGGTTCGCTTTCGGATAACTGTAATTGATAGGGGTTTACCAAACTAAGACCCCGTGTATAATGGCTTAACTAAAAACAATACTGTGTAGATGCAAATGTTTGCTTTTGGTCAATAAAAATTATGAAACCATAATACGCATTGCGATGATATCATTTGCGTCAATAATTGTTTTATAAGTTAATACTGTTTTCAGAGTCAGGCGCATTCTCTATTCACTGTCAAGTTCAACATTTTCTAAGGTTTCTGCTAACTGTTGTCTGAAAAATGAAGAACGTTTTGCAGCTCGTTGGGGTAATTGGAGCCATGAGCTCTTTAGTGGCTGCCGATGTGTTGCGCATTAGTTCCTACGTAGTAAGAAAATAAATAGTTGAAAAATTCTTGGGGGTCTCACAAATTAGGCTAATCTAATTTGTACTCATTTCCTGTAGAAAAATGCAGGTCCATGTCCTGACAACTTCACTGGCAATGTTCCAAATCCCGTGGATTGTCACACATTTTACATTTGCGACGCTGGTTTGCCATCTCTGTTCCCTTGTCCTCTGGATCTTTGTTTCAACCCAGAAGCAGGGGATGGTACCGGGGGAGGATGTGATCATTGTGAATTGGTTCCAGGATGTGGAGGTGTTTCAGCTGCACCTACTACAGGAGCTCCTTCAACTCCAGCTCCGACGACAAGGCCCCCGTCAACAGCTGCACCATCAACCTCGGCTCCTCCAAGCAGCTCAGCTGCCCCTCCAGAAAGTACTACGACTGCCCCATCAACCTCACCACCTGTAACGGCCTCCCCGTCCACGACACCAGCTCCAACAACAACATCAGTGAGAACTACCACTCCTGATAATGGCAATTTGTCTTGCCCGTCCGATGTACCATACATTTACATGCCCTATCCAGGAGATTGTAACAAGTTTTATTACTGCGTTGAGGGACAAAATATTGGAGTTTCCAACTGCCAACCTGGTCTATGGTTTAGATTCAGTCTACAAGTTTGTGATCGTCCATGGGCTTCAACTTGCGTAGAATAACTTGGTTTCGTCATAGGTTTGCATACTTAGTAGGGCTTGCACGTGTACCTAAACAGTTTGACTATTAAAAAGCGAAACTTAAAGGACTTAGCGATCATTTAAAAAATTTTAAAGCGGTTATTCTTGTTTTTAAACTACAATCCATTCATAACTTTCATAATTTATCGTGATAGGATCCACGAGCTTGCTGATAAACCAGAACCTTTGGCCAGGGAAAACTTTCGTCACACATACTTCAGAATTTCATCAGTAGTATCTTCTACTTTTGGTACGGCCCAATGACCAATGACACCTATGCCCGTGCTACAAAATTCACCGTCTTTCTCGTTTGTGACATTAGTGACTGACGTCGTTTCACTCATTTGAAGTATAGAATCTACTACCTGGTATAACGGAACGGTCCCACGTACTAAAATATAGCCATGCATTATTCCACTTCTGTCATTAATAATCAGATACACCCATAAAGAATGTCTTAGAAAACGTTTGATACGTTCTGTTATCATGTACAATGTTATCAAGCAGAGTACCGATTACAGATAACCCCATTTTTTCGGATGCTTGTAAGCTGTGTAAAATACCATGAAAGTCGATGTCTCATTGAACCACATTTTTCATAAAACGACATATTCGGCCCAACATTCTCGGAAAATACGGAAATAATTTGAAATTGAATTTTTGTTGGAAAACCTTTTCACTAATCAGTATCATTTTGTAAGTCAGCTTTTACGATGGTAAATTGGCAGGCATTTGTGATTTTTGTAGGAGCTTTATCTTCATCATTGCAATTTGTAAGTTGAAAAAAAACAGAGAACTTAGAACCATTTATTTCAACCTTTCACATATTATCTATTTCTTATCCCAGTCTTTAGCTATATTCGATGAAAAATGTCCACCTACTGGATCTATTACTCTTCCCCATGTAGATTGTACTAAGTACATTGTTTGCGACAATGGTAAGAAATTAGGCTACATAGTTGTCAATATGCGCACATATCGCTGTCCATAACCTGTATCTGTTGATATACAAAGGCATTGGTGTCGTTCTGGAATGTCCGGCCCCTTTATATTTCAATGCCGAGGCCGGTTTATGCGACTACCCACAAAATGTTCCGGAGTGCATTGAAGGAACGCGACCACCAGGAGGTATAACGTTAAAGATTTGACTCGTCATATATTTAAATTCTTGTCATATTTATCATGCAACATACTAAATATGGTTATAATCAAAATGTCATTTTCTCTGGATTTCGGAACAGGTACACCGGGACCGACAACTCAACCTTCCACCACTGAGGTGATAACAACTTCACAAGCCCCTACAACTACTACTGCATCAACAACTACACCTTCACCGCCCACTACAATGGCTACTTCAACAGAACGAACTACAACTAGTCCACCCTCTTCTACACACTAATTGAAGGAACGCGACCACCAGGAGGTATAACGTTAAAGATTTGACTCGTCATATATTTAAATACTTGTCATATTTATCATGCAACATACTAAATATGGTGATAATCAAAATGTCATTTTCTCTGGATTTCGGAACAGGTACACCGGAACCGACAACTCCACCTTCCACCACTGAGGTTACAACAACTTCACAAGCTCCTACAACTACTACTGCATCAACAACTACACCTTCACCGCCCACTACAATGGCTACTTCAACAGAACGAACTACAACTAGTCCACCCTCTTCTACACACTGGACTACAACAGTTAGGTCAACCACCCAACGGACTACAACCGTTCCATCAGCGACCCAACAACGGACTACAACCGTCCCATCAACGACCCAACGGACTACAACCGTTTCATCAACGACAGAACCAATAACGGAAACGACATCAACATTGTCGTCAACAACGTTTGGAACTACTACCTTTGAGCCATCTTCACCTCCAAGCTCTACACAAAGAACAACGGCTGAGCCCTCTACAACAACCAGTGAAGATCTAAGCAGTACGACCATTGCCACAACTCCACCATCAAACGGAAGTTTGTGCCCTCCAACAGGCATTGATAAGATTCCAAGTCCATGTCAGTTTACGTACAACATGCATTGACCACTGCATATGCAGTTCATTTCGTTTTAAAATTTTGAATTACACTTTAGATTCATGCAGCGCCTACATTCTTTGCGTCAATGGAGTAGCCATTGAAGAGGAATGTGCTGACGGTTTACTGTTCAATCCCGATCCAGATGTTAAAGAATGTGATTTTCCATACAACGTCAACTGCACAGTTACGGAAACGCCAACGATATCCACTTCAGCTCCTACGACACCTAACCCTTTACCTGAGTGTCCTGCCGAAGGGGTTATCAAGCTACCTTACCCTGGTTCGCTTTACCGCTTCTAGAAACTTATATATAAACGATACTTTATCTAAATTCATTTTTTCTCTCTTAAGGAAACTGTTCGCTTTACATCATATGCGTTGAGGGATTTCCGGTGGTGCAAAACTGTGTTTCTGGTACCTGTTTTGACCCTGAAGAGCTTCAATGCAAGGCAAACTCTACACTACATGTTCAGGGAAGCCATGATCGTCTATCAGAGGACATCTCATGTTCAGGAACCACCAACACTGTCCTATTCGTTCCCAAGATTGGAACCTGTAATCAATACGTATACTGCTTAGATAACAAGCATATGGGCTTACACACATGTCCGGTTGGACATCATTTTGACTTCTACCGGCAACGATGTGTCCTGACTTCTGACAGTTCGTGCGTTTTAAAGGAATAGCATTATTGCTCCATATAACACAAATTCAATATTAAATAAATTATTATTAACGACTACTCGTAATTTTTTTATTCACGATAAAAACATCCAACCGTGACCTATATACACAATAAAATTGTTTTTTTTTTGTAAAACCATGCGTTTCCAACTTTTCAAGACTTGAGGGGTTTCACGGATCGAAGGGAATGCACCTGTCTAATGCTCTTCATCAATTCCTCATAAGGGTCGAGTCTGGGAGAAGCTGGTTTAATGATTCTCTCTGAGCTTCTCTTAAGTTCGGGCCTGGACCTTATTAGCTCCATCATTACATCGTGTCTATCTCTGTTCCTTTTTGCCTCTGTGTGTGGAGTGTTTCTTAGTTTATACCGTTTATATTTTATATCTTCCATTAGGAGTTCATATGGAGTTTTCTCATATTCTCTGAAATACTGACTGCCAGTTGAGGATACGTTAGACCTTTTCAATTTCACCCCGTTTCTCAGTTCTCGTACAACATGTATCCATGCCTTGGTCAAGCTTTTGAAATTATTTTCAACGATCCCTTCCGGCCATTGTGTCATTGCAAAATCTCCAGTCCCTTGTACATACCTGAGGGTCTTCGATGCTCTGTCTGCGATACGAAGAAACTTGGCAAAATCCAAGGTGTCCATCAGAAGATTTTTACAAACTTGCTGACAGTGTAACTTGATATCTTCTTCATTTTTCATTCCAGTTTTACGGCAATGGACGAGACAAGCGTTTTTGGCAATCTTGAGCACATTATCGCAGGTAGAAAGCATCAATTCCAAGATGTTCTCGAGATCGTAGCTTAGAGTGCGTTCCTCGTCTTCTTTAATTCCATAATCTAACGCTTTGTAAATTGCCATTGCTATGTGGGACACAATTTCTTGCATAAGTTTTTCGTGATCTTCCATGAGAATATCCTTCCCACGCACGATGGAATCTATATCCAAAACTATTTGGCCTGTTTTGTAGAACATTTTTATTGCATCTGTGCAATCTACATAATGCATCCAGTAGCTGGCGCCTCTGTTACTGTTTGTTGGAGAAACTAAGGGCGGCGAATGACTTTCCACATGTTTCAAGCTGAGATAACACAGTGCCCAGGCATGGTTTTCATTTATCGGGGCATCGAAAGTGTTTAATACGGTTGAAAGTGAGATACACCCGTCGCTGTCAAGTAAACTACGCGAGCTACTCTTAGTTACTGGAATGCTCCCATCTTTCGGGTAGTGGTTAATTTGGAAACTTATCAGGTTTGGCTCCATCTCGGTCCCACCCACGCGGGTTAAATTGACGTGCTGCTAAATGTTTTTGTATTACTGCCAAAAGAGACGGGCACGAAAGCCAAAGGCATGATCGTTCCCTTTTCACAAAAAATTTGGATGCATTTTTACAAAAAAAAGAAGTTAGTATTTTCCCCAGACGAAGGTAAGTATGGTAATATAATATGGTATCAAACATTGTGCGCTGATTGATAACTTTGGTTTCGTTACGTAAGCAAAAAGACACATTCTCTACAGGCATAAGTAGGGAGATGTATAAAAAAATATAAGTGTGTGTGTGATAAGTTGTTGTGCATGTAATAGTAATAGTGAAAATCATGTCGCGGTCTTTATCGAAAGCATATTGAGCACGTGGAGCTGCGTCTTAACTTATATCCCTAGCTGTTTGATTAAAGGTTAGAAAAAGTACGCCGGATATTTTTTCTCGTTAGGGATACAGACGGAAACGATAAAAACGCAACCTTTTCATTCATACCTGTCCCATATCGTCCCAGGAGTGGTGCTTCCATATTTTGCCGTTCCAGAACAAATACTTATGCCATTATTACACAACTTTTCACTTAAAACAAGCGTTGGAAAACGTGCGAGGTGTTATAGAATACAAAATTGTTTTCTTGTGACTGGGAATATGGGGTTTCATATGACTTTAGTTAATCCAAGAGAGGTGAAGAGGATCTACAAAATCCTTATAACGATGTCATTTTTCGCGGAATAGTTCCCAACTATGGGCCAGCTACATCAACGGTATGCATAACATATCAAATATCTACAAGCTTGCATGACCTTTTCTTCATGAGAAATAAATCTATTACCAGGCCACCTACGCCTTTGACTCTTCAGCCAATGGAACTGATGCGCCCTCCTCCAGAGTGACGCATGTCCACCGCCCGCTGCCGCCACCGCCTTCCTCTGGTTGTATCGTCTTTTTCGGTTTCAGTCAGTTCTCAGCTTGCTCTTGCATCACACAGCTTTCGGAAATGAGCTGCTGCCTGTTCCAGCTACATAGCAAACTTGCTGTGTTCGAACACTTTCTTGCCTTCTTTACTATTTCATTCTCTTTTCGGGTAGTACGCCACACGGTAGAAGCAATAATGATCGCATCGAAAGAAATGCATAACGTTTACAGAAAAGTACCGTTAAATAATTTGCCATTTTCGCATGAGTACTCCAAACCTACATAATTAAATGATAATACATACAAAAAAACATTATTGATGGTAGTGTAATAACGAGGAAAGTTGTATGATGACTCTCAGAATATTAGTTCATTACATGATTACATAAATTGGACAATAAAGATATGAATCTCAAATTGAATATGGTGTGCTATGACGGAGCTAGAGGAACTGTACAGTTTTTGCACGTCGATTCTCTGGTTTCCCGTAGAACTGTTGTGATGCATTGCACCTACATGAGAGGAACGCAGAACACCAAGTATGTAATTAGAAATTTGTATAATTTTTGTCTGTCACACACAGTCACGGTAGATTTTGTTCACCCCAAGATCGCACACTTAAGATGTCGGTGAAAGCATTTTACTTTCTTTTACAAGTGAACTGGTTATCCTTTCATTATTGAACATTTCACGCAAAGTTTTTTTTGAACATCTTCAAATTGAAAAAACAGCTATGAAAAATTAAAATTCGAATTAAGTGTAAAGTAGACTTCATCCAATGCCTGATGTTGTGGGAATGTCCCCATTACTTGTACGGCGTTTCCAATTTAGATAGCTATTTTGTAGTGCAAGTTATGTACTTAGTTCCCATTGTATTTTTGTCGAAAAACAGCATATGTAAAACCGTGGACTAAGTAAGTACTTGATCATAAAGGACAATTTATTACAGCCCTTATTACCTAAAGAAAATATACTCGATGACAACTTCAATAATCATGCATGACGATAACGAGAATGTATGAGTCTTTATGTACTAGAGAGATTCAAAAATTAGACTGACTAAGTACAAGAACAATTTGACAAATTAAAGTTGCATATTCCGTTTGACCGCTATGAATCCATACATGAAACCGCACTGCTCGGTTCTCCACAAAAGCCTTTTTACGGACGTCATCGAAAGCCCAACTTTTGTTGACTCATTTCAAATAGTCATTCATGGAGCACTTTCCACACACCCAAAAACTATATACACCACCGTCTCCCTAAGATTATATGTTTGCTTATAATGGTGGCTAACCTAGTGAAAGAGGAAGCCCTTGGAATCGGACAAGTTTTTTTTGCCTTGCCAAAAGACATTCACTTTCGTGTTCTTTAACACATACGCTTAAACTATGTTACATTCAGAGTTGCAAAAAAACAAGCAATGTGCTACATTTTTGCTGAGCTGTACAGGTATATGGAACATAAACGTGGATTGGGAAGGAGCGGCTGCAGCATGCATCACATGAGAAGCCCGTAAAAGTGGAGAAAAATATTTTGGATTGGAAAAGTGGAATGCCCGTGGAGCCCATAGAGTACATCACGAAATGAAAGTTGCATACGTAAGAGTGAGCCTTTATAGTAGGAGCTTTCTTGTGGAGAGTAACGATGTTTGGTATGTTTTCCTGCACAAAGGTGGTTTCCAGTTTTTGTGTCCGATTAGGAGTAAAGGAGAACACAAAAACTGTATCCTGAACTTGCCTTCTTATTAAAGTTCTTCTGGAGTGCTACATTTTCTAGGGTAAACCAAGAACACAAAAAGCATACCCGCTCTCTCCCTCGAGTGCGCTATGTAAGCAGTTAGGGTGAACGTTATAGGAACGATAGCGAACAAAATGTACTACAGACAGGGGAAACAAACTATCAGCCATCGTGCGAATGGAGTAAAAGTAAAGTAGATTCGGTAAAAGCAGCTACGCGAGAATTTTTGTAACGTACACAAGCCTTGCTTTCTACATGTCGCCCACCACTGAACGCGAGCAGAACTGAAGGAATATTTGGCTATACCAGATCAACCTCCATGGAATATTGCTGCTGCTCATCAGCGAGTTATTCCTGGAACAATTAAATATTTAGTTGGCCAGTTGGTTTCAAAAGAAAACAGGGGAAATAACGATTTTGAAAAGTTTCATCTCCAGTACACCCGGGGACAAAGCTTAGCAAAATTATTTTCGCTTGCAATCCAGTTACTACAGAAGATTTGCAAAATGGTGTGTCTAATCGACTATATCGAGTGGTAGTAAAAGTTTAAAAGAAAAACCCGGACAATCAAGGGAAAGCTGACTTTCAAAAAAATTGTGACTGTGGGTGACACTAGTTGAAAGGACGATTCCACCAACTTTATGGATGTAAAAAGAATTTGATACGCCCACTTCTCTTGGTGAAAGCTGTAAGGCAAAATTTGCCATTTTTGCAAAACACGTCGTTGTTTTATGTGATTAATATATGTGGAACAACCGTATTTGTAAACGATTCGTCGATGTTTGGCCTGAGATTCAAGACGAAGAATAGTCCATCACAAAAAACTTCTTTGCGGTGGGGCGACTACTGTCCTAATCTGTTTGCATAATTTTTTTCAAATACTTTAGTTCAAATTAATTATTCAACTTGCCATTTTCAAGCTACTATTTTACGTCTATCTCAGTTTTTCAAAATCCCTAATCATGGAATTTATTAATGAAATATTACTGTAATAATAGTTAATCTTTTTGAATATTTAAAAATATATATTTATATACAGACAAGAGAGACATATTGTTCGGAAAAAACGCGAAAGTAACAAAATATTCTTATTTCTATACTCAGAGAATAGCGGTAGAACTGATTAAAAGTTGGCAGATTGAACCGTTAGTATTTTTAAAAACATACATATCAGGAAAGCTTTATCAAAAGAATTAGTTGTCATTCATCGTTCCAAAGGAATTTTGTACTAGCTCAAAAATCCGTATTGTTCTTGACAGTCCTGAGTGGTTAGGGCTTGTCTAATAAGTTGTTCATTAAGATATACCTTTGACTAGGCAAGGAACAAGTTCATTTTAGAGTAACTTAAGTAAGTAAGGCTGCGCGATCAACGCGAAAACAAAAGGGAAACATTCATTTTCTGTATGAATAGTAATGGAAACCTGTACAAATTAGAGACGCGGAAATACAGAAGTTCGACAATATCGGCTACACATAGTCAAAGAAATTGATAGTTCATTGGAAGAAATTAGCGAAAATTATTTTTAAATAATACAACACACGAGAAGATTTCCAAATCACACTGTTATCATCATCATCAACATCACGTCGTACTCTTCTCCATCGACAGTGAAAACTGATACGGCTTCGATTTTACGAGTGAAGAGAGTAAAGCATATAACCAGCCGTGTATATTCCAGAGCCAAACATATATCATAACTGAAATATCCGTATAGGTAATATATTTTGCAAGTGAACTCGTGCTGACTAATCAGTTTTATTGTTTCTTGAACAAATACAAACTGTGCTAAAGTGAAATTCTTAATCAGAGTTTTTATTTTTGAAAACTAACTACATAGTCAACTGTCTTCCGAAAGTATTTCACAGTCAACAGTGTAAACTATTCAAGAGAACGACCATTATTTTTCTGTTGAAGACTTACCAAAACCAAAACTTATATTTTTATTTGAAAAAAGAATCAGTCAGTTATCAGTGACCTACAAAATACAAACTTTGGTGGAGATTCGGTTTCTCGTGCTACGGGCATACTCCTCAGGTTCTCTAACAATGAGGCTAAAATGTGATCGATATAAAGTCATAGTTTTCCTATAAATAGACTACTAACTATACAAAATTATACTTTTTGATATGACTTCGAATATGACGTACATTATGTACAAGAAGGGGGTCAGAAGACAGCTAGCACAAACCGTGTGAATCTAGCAGTTTCAAGCATACGGATTATATTAGGACACACATACTTCCCTCAAGGTAAGACCCAAAAGGAAGAACGCTGTTTCACTAACAAGCTACGTATGAAAAGTAAAAAGTATGAAACATGCCAGCAGAAACCTGACATTGCTACTATTCTTATGTGAGTATCGATCCACATCATTTACCAAAAGAAATTACATATCTTTTAAATGTAAATGTTGTTATTGGGCCAACAATTATGACACATGGGAAGCCCATGTGTTTTATTTTACGTTTTCCGTAGAAGGGCTTAAAAAATGACACAAAGTTTGTTTTAAAAACTAGGATAGATATAGTTTCGGCTGAATTGGTAAGCTTTATGAAACGGACATAAGAAAAAATATATTATTCTTTTACGTAATTAAACACAGGTGGAAAACTTAATTCATCTAGTCAAAGCCACCAACATTTTGTGGACGTAGGAAATCAACTTCTCAGTTGTCGCGCCATTCCAGCTTACACCCTCAGCCTCCTCCGTATCAAGAGATCCTTGGAAATTTCTCCACTGTGAAAGCCTGATTCTAAAACATTGTCACGTTTCAAGTATTTTCATCCTTGTTAAGCATAACAAATTCATTGCATTAGAGCTCATCACGTCAACCCGTGCTTGCTACCCATCAACAACGGTATTGTAATCAGTTCATAAATCAAATTTTTGGCTGATTTTCAAACAACCGCATTCCCTTTGCCACTCAACCCCTCGTACGTTTCCTTTTTCGCGTTTGGAGAAAGCAAAGAAAGCATCAGCATCCATTCTCCTGTCTTACAAGGACAGACAAGAAAAATAAGAAGTAATCGGAAAAGGCGTTCACATCATTAATCAAAATGGTGGACCTTTGGGGTGTTCTTTCGATCGTTATCTTTTACGTCCTTATCCTCGCCGTAGGCATTTGGGCCGGGAGGAAAGGGTCTGGTGAAGAGTCAGAAGAAGAAGTTATGTTAGCTGGACGCAATATCGGCATGTTCGTAGGAATATTTACTATGACTGCTACTTGGGTTGGAGGAGGATATATTAATGGAACCGCAGAAGCTATATACACCACAGGACTCGTTTGGTGTCAGGCACCATTCGGATATTCTCTCTCACTCGTCATGGGTAAGTTACTGAGCGAATCGCTTTGCAACTCTCCTTTTTATTATTCGTATCATAGTTTGCATGAGCGAAAGGTTTTTTCTGAAGTTGATGGAAGGAATGTGAAATACCCTATTTCATTTCACTTTGTGCCTGTAGCACATTGTTGAAACGCATTTCCTAGCTGTTCTGAAACACAAAAGCTTAGAAGGCTATATATAATACATATGCATTCAACTGCCACGATCATGTGTGTTTGCCACTTGATGAGCCTACTAAAATCCAATCATGAATCATGCTTATGATTAACTAGCTCAAAACGTATCTTATCTTCACAACGCTTTTCAATCCAATAGATTTTAATGATTATTTAGGTATATTAACATTTCAACAAAATATGTATCTCGCACGCACCTTACGTAGGCTTAATTCATTTTCACAATTCTGAACATAGATATTTTCTACCGAATATGGTAGCCGTATTTTATACCCAGCCCCCTGAGAATTCTTTCACTAGACATAATTGAATCGTTCCACTTGACACTCTATTCTGTGACTTGAGTACCTTCGAGAATCCAAGAAGCGCTTTCATAATGGTTTTGAAAGCAATTGCATGTATTTCTCCTTGGTATTAAGTAGCTGATAAGTAAAGTAACCAAAGAAAACCGGAAACCACCTTTTGTTCATACAAATTGTTTTATGAATATTTCATAGGGGGAATATTCTTTGCCAATGAAATGAGAAGACAAGGATACGTTACCATGTTGGATCCCTTGCAAGACGCTTTTGGCGAACGGATGGGAGGGCTCCTTTTTCTTCCCGCACTCTGCGGAGAGGTCTTCTGGGCAGCTGGAATCTTGGCCGCGTTGGGAGCAACATTGTCCGTAATAATTGAAATGGATCGAAACACAAGTGTCATTCTATCCGCTTGCATTGCCGTCTTTTATACACTTTTCGGAGGTCTCTACAGCGTCGCCTACACAGACGTCATTCAACTATTGTGTATAATAGTTGGATTGGTAAGATAATACAGAGTAGATGATGCATCAGAGCATATTAATATGCTCGCACGAAGCGAGCGGCTGTCTGAAAATATTTTGTTTGAAGCTCCGGAATATCTATACGCACACATTACAAGGTTATTCAGATATGTATCATAATTAATTACAGTGGCTGTGCATTCCATTTGCTCTGACGAACAAGGCGGCAGGCTCATTAACTGAAGCACTCAAGGATCCGAATATCGACTGGATCGGGGAGCTTAAAAGAGAAGAATACGGACAATGGATCGATTATGCGTTACTGCTGGTATTTGGTGGAATTCCATGGCAGGTGGGTTTTTTTTCATAAAAATAACTGGATTATAAAACAATTTTGATCGACACACCGTTGGTAGTACTGGTGTATGGAAATGATATGGCTAATGAACGCCGTATCCATAAGAAAGCTGAGGGCTTTACCGATTGCAAGAATCTTATGATGCGGATTACGTTCAAATCTGATACAATTCAAAACTAGATGTTATCAGCATAGATTTGAAGAATACAGTTCTTCACTGTGAGTCTTTTTCCAATACCCTCGAAACATTCCGTAGAAAAAAACAACTGAATTTTCTTCAGCATAACATAAAAAGCAATGAAAATTCATAGTTATAAAAATGTATGCAATTTATTATTAGGGAAAAAGAACTTTTGATGATAACGATAAAATACTTCCGAGCACTTTTTGTATATTTGAACAAAAATGGATAAATGATGTTTTTTCCTATTAGGTATACTTCCAAAGAGTACTGTCCAGCAGAACTGCATTCGGAGCCCAGATTCTTTCATATGTTGCAGCTGTAGGGTGTTTTCTCATGGCTGTTCCACCAGTTCTTATTGGAGCAATCGCCAAAGTTTCTGGTAAGACAGATTCGTAATTTTTGCTTAAAAGCCGCCGTGTCATGATTGATTCCGTGGTTGGGAGTGCTCAATTAAAATTAATTTGAGAGTCGTGGGAATATTTCTTCCACTTAACAGACTGGAATAAGACGGCTTATGGTGAAATGTATGGGATGGACCCTGCCGCTCGCGGGGAATCCAATATGGTTTTACCCTTAGTCATGCATCATTTGACTCCTGATGTGGTCTCCTTCTTTGGACTGGGTGCTGTGTCCGCCGCTGTAATGTCATCTGCGGATTCAAGCGTACTTTCAGCCTCATCCATGTTTGCACGGAATGTGTATCGTCTCATCTTCAGGCTTAAGGTATCAGCATAAGTGATATAATAACAAAATATATTCCGAAAATATCTATTGGTTCTGTTCCCTTTTTGGTCTTTCCCGAACCAAAAGTAAGTAATAATTGTTATAAACTTATCTTTTCCTAAAGGCCTCCGAAATCGAGATTATCTGGGTCATGCGTGTGTCAATATTTGTCGTTGGCGCTCTGGCTACAGTAATGGCCCTGACTATACCTAGCATTTACGGACTTTGGTAAGGTTTGCTTTCGGAAATAAACATATTTTTATTCTAAATTCCTGGTACAAGCTAGAATTGTTTGAATTGTTAATTTCAGGACAATGTGTTCTGATCTGGTATACGTGATTCTTTTCCCACAACTCCTCATGGTAGTACACTTCCGTCATTACTGTAACACATACGGCAGTTTATCAGCTTACATCACGGCCCTTTTCTTCAGACTGGGTGGAGGTGAAGAATTATTGCAGCTGAAAGCATTCATTCATTTCCCATATTTTGAAGAGGGAGATGACGCAGCGGGAATTTGGGAGAAACAAAGATTTCCGTACAGAACATTTTGTATGCTGATGTCACTGGGAACTTTAGCCGCTGTTTCGAAGCTCACCGACTGGCTTTTCCATTCTGGGATTCTGCATCCCAAATATGACTACTTTCGCTGCGTAGTAAACATACCAGAAGATCGGCTCCAGGTAATCGGTGGTGGCCCCAGGGGAAACGTGAGAAACAATCCTTTTTTCCTAATATATTTGCTCTTGTCTCCTCTTTTTCTCGTGCTCTCTCTCTCTTCTACTTTCTACGCTTTCCTTTGAAAACATCTTCCATTTCGCCCTACTTTCTCTGAAACAACCTTTTTTGCTATGCACCACATCACAAGCCTACAGAGATATTTATTTTCTGAGTCTCCCTGAAAGCACATCTATCTCGGAGAACTATAAATGCATAAACGCTTCGTCTTTCTTAATGCTGCGTATCCCCCGTGCGACATTACAGACGATTGCATCGTTTTCACTAAAAACCGACGTGTTTACCAGGGTTGCCATTCATCCTTGTTATTTTTAATTGGCCTTTTATCTAAACACGTATTTATAATATATTCGAAACACTACTGGATATTTACGAGCATTAGCGATATCATTTCGAGTCGGTATGTAACAAAAGTGCACAAACAGAACAAACTATAATAGAACTTCCTTTCCTTGAAATCCAACGTTAAAAATCACGTGTTTAAAGATAATGAATCACCTGTGCGGATCCGTTTTACATTGTGTTCTGAGGAGAGCTCTGAAGCAGATGGGTAATCGTAAAGCAGCAAAACTTGGGCATAGGAAGTTATTTGGCTACTTTCCGATAAACACGTTCCACCAACTTGCTTTCATGTTCTGCCTCTCTTGAGCTCGAACTTGGAAATCATACCTTTTGTACTACGTGCACTACCTGCTTTTTCGTTATCGATCGTGATTTCATTATCTATCGCCGTCTTGAAGTAATGTGAGCTTTGATTGAGTAGAATATATTTCTTTCTTTTTTTGCATAAATACATGTAATTGAACCACACATTTTGCTTGATTCTCTTACATTTTTTAAGCTTATGCAAAATTTCCAATTTATACTATGTACTAGGTATGCTTTAATTTGTCGATTCCAGGTTCCACAAGGATTATCTTCAAATTCAGAAAAGAATACAGAATATCTCTCACGAACCCTTTGCTTCATAGAAATGTAGAATTCATTATTCCTTTTTTTAAATGTGTTACCTTTTCCTCAAATGTTGTCAGAAACGTAATCAATCAACAACGCAATTATTAACACAAACGCAACGATTTTTACACTAAAGCTCTATACGCTATGTAACACTTATCCATATCCCCCAGACAGATGTAGTCAAATTGAATTCGAATCAAAAACAGTTCAGTTAGTGAAACTATCGGCCAATCATTTCATTTTTGAAGCCTCTCGTAATCCTTATGATGAAAATTTACCCTACTTTACCTTCTCTGGTTTCTCACGTTTCTTGACTCCATGTAAATAAAATAGTCAATAGTCAATGTTTAAAACGTTAGAGAGTGGAAAGTGCTTTCACCGCAACATTTTTTATGCGGATCCAAATGATAGCTAGAGTAGAAAAAACTGTGATTACACAGGTCGGCAAAGTTCTCTAAAGGGTTTTTTAGGAAATAGTTTTTCTTTTTTTATGTAGAAGCTAGTTTTTTTAGCTTTTCGTGCTACAATTTGCCACTCTCTCTGTATTTTTCACCAGCCACACTAGTTTAACTATGTTTAATTTAATTTTTAAGGTTGAAGAGCCACACGAAGGAGAAATGACTGTTATGACTGCTGCAATGGTGGCGAAGTACTGTGCAATGGAAGAGATGAACGGAAGAATAAATCCTGCAATGTCGGACTCAGATGAGGATTCCAATGGAAAAAATGCAGGGAATGCGAAACCCCCAGGAGGATCACTAGTAGGACAGGTAGTCGAACGGCCTGGTGCAATTCCTGCAAACGTACAAAAAGAAAGCAAAGGTGGAGGATTACCTAGTCCTGCAAAGGTGATTCCCGCAATACTTAGGGCAGGTTCTATTACTGAAGGTCCTCCACTCCGTAGCGGTTCAATATCAGGCCCACCGCCAGGAGCTAAGCGACTATTCAATGAAAGTGACGACGGCGGGGGGAGAAGTGGCGGAAAATCCTATCAAACGGCTCTTTAAGGTAAATGAGTGCATAACGCTAAATTGTTTGAACAAAGGTGCAGCTGAAAAACATTAAACTCATAAATGAACACAATATCCCGATCATAAACTACTAAATTAATCGGCTTGCGCAAAAGTCAGTATACGATTTTAACTGCTAATTTTGTACCGTTTAGGATTAGCAATATTCAACATTGTTCTTAACTGTCCGGTTGTACCTAAATCGACCAGAAAATGAATTTTTAGGTAGCTCGAATACGCATACATGGTTCATGACGTCAATTGAACGAACGTAGAAAGCTTTGCTAGTCAAGTTCGCTCTATATATTTTCCCGGATTCATAGTATTTTAGTTACATTTTTTTCTGTTTAGGCCAAAATTATGATTGGGTCCTAGTTCTGTGTAATGTCCGACTAAAGCATTTATATTATTTTCCTTATAAAATCCCTTCTTAAAAACCGACATACAAAGCATAAGACGTTCTACTTGTTACTTGGCATATATATTAGATATAGGAGAGATAAGACACTTTGAGTAATTGAAGTAAGGAAATGATATGAACTCTTAGTACATAATATGTCAAACAACAACTACATTAATTTGATTAATTTCTGTTTAGGCCAAAATTATGATTGGGTCCTAGTTCTGTGTAATGTCCGACTAAAGCATTTATATTATTTTCCTTATAAAATCCCTTCTTAAAAACCGACACACAAAGCATAAGACGTTCTACAGTCAAACCTGTCTATAAAAGGCATCCAAGGGCGACAAAAAAAGTGCCTTTACTACAGCATGTTTCTTATAGAGTTGGGAATATACATGGGGTAAATGCAGATTGGGCGACAAAAATGATACCTTTATTAGACAGGTTCTTTTATAGGACTGCCTTTAATAGCCAGGTTTGACTGTACTTGTTACTTGGCATATATATTATGTGTGTTAGATATAGGAGAGATAAGACACTTTGAGTAATTGAAGTAAGGAAATGATATGAACTCTTAGTACATAATATGTCAAACAACAACTACATTAATTTGATTATGTAGCTAGCTGCATTTGTATTTGCATGAGCCTGATGAGTACTGAGTACTACATGAAACCCACCGCTGGAGAAAACAACGTTTTACGATTACCGGTTGCTTTAAGCCCGAACTACTTCATTCGATTCAAAATCAACTAAATGCCATTTTTTCTCCTCTTGTAGGCAAAAGACCTTTCATCGCAAGCAACGAGACGTGTGACCTTTATCTCACCTTTATGACCTGACTGTGTTTGACCTGATTCGTACATTGAAAGTAGGAGAAAAAACGAAGAACACACTGATAAGGACAAAGAAAACTACATGGCGTATACACTACCTACATTAAAAAAAGGTGCTGAATGTTATGAGTATTGGTGATGCTGTCCAGTAAAAAGCATGGCGTAAGGTGAAAACCACACAAGGAAAAGAAAGGAAACAAACAAATCCGAAAAGTCATGGTTCCACAATTACTGCTACTGTACACAAACACAACTCCGCGGACACACTATTGATTGATTCATGCTAAAGGGTTTAGCCTTGGTTTTCATCAATTCCGACTCGCAATGTATTTTGAGAGCAAACACAGTGAATTCAACAAAAAGCTTATTTTATCTCAATTCTATCACGACAAAATGAGAAACGATTACATATCAGTATGAATCCAGCCTCTAAACCTCACTTTAAATCCTCTCATTTAGCAAGATATCGCTACGATGACAAAAATAGACATTGATATAAATACTTGCTAAGGAAGAAGAAACATAGAGTTGAAATATCTTTGAAAACGTAGTGAAACTTGTAGTGATACTCCTGTTCATTTTCTCGTTCCAAGAAGCTCATTATCTGTGGTAAATTTAGTAAAGAAATGTTTGCATCAAAACTTCGCTGACCTTTTCTAGCTTCGTAACGAAACATATCCCTGACACATCTTTCTTGTTTGCTGGCCATTTTGTGATAAACAAATATAAAAATGTTCTTTCTATGTCTTACAGCCGTTGCAATACATTGTAAATTCTAAAGATAATCAATGGTAACAGTTGTAGTAGTAGTAGCCATGTTAGGTAGGTATTTTAACAACAGGTGGAACTTGTAGACGTCTTTATACCCTTGGTCACAGAGAAGTTTTCGTGGTAGTAGGGGAAAGTAAAAAGAGGGTAGTGTATTAGTAGCAATACTTAATCAAAGTAGAAACACAAAACCAAGGAAAGTGAACTACGAGTTCACGTCTCAGGATAATAAACTTTGCTATTGTGAGTCTTAAAGTTTCTTGTATTGCTGTATTCTACCAAAAATTTTGAATACTAAATAAATATTACATTGTGATCAATCAATAATTGAGATGACAATGATTTTGAACAAAAACTCTAGACAGCAGAGCGATCTCTTGAAGATCCGGATTTTTTTGAAGAGTCAGGGTTAGAGTCTTTGAAAGAAAACATAAAGGAGAAAATTCATATTCAATCATACAGGCTGGACCTTTTACCACAATGGAAATCTGAACATACAGTAGACTATTAATTAACGGTACTCACATGGTGGCCAAAATTACTTTCCAGGAAGTTTGTGTAATTTTACATGACGAATGATTTTATCCTTTCCCTTTGAAGTCATATTTTAAGATTAGCTCGTGTAAACTGTAATCCATGAAACTTTCTCACTTCTATCTATTTTTATTTTTCTTATTTTTATGAGTGCTGAAAACATGACATGTTTTCTCCAGAGACAATTATAATTTTTATTCAATATGCAAAATCTAAAAATCTATTGCTTTCCGGCATTGCTTCTATGTGAGTTATACGATTACGAATCTTTGAATTACACATAAAGGGAAACTATCAGAAGATGCACATTTTTCTTTTATTCTTGGTGCTTTGAGGTCCTAAACTTTTCCTGAAAAAAAACAAATTGAGCAGTGATAATTAGCATTGAATACGACAAAATTATTCCTGTAGATGCAAAAGTAAATCATGGGGTGGAACAAAACAACCATAAATTGAAAATTACATATTTAATCGTGAAATTTTACCCTGGACGTTCGTACCCGGGTAAGGATCGTATAGATTGTGTAGAAGTATGTGTACTTACACGATTATATTGCGTGATTATTCATAACATAACCAAGCTTGCAGTCGACTAGAAACCAGTGTTTGCTAAGAAATGTAGAAGCCAGTACATATATGGCAGTGATATTAAGTGTGTCAGAAGTATTACCGTAAAATATGAAAAGATATATTTATAATTTTTTGTTATCTGCATATCACAATCGTGTAGCGCTATAAAGTATAAGTATTTGAACGATATAAGAGAATAGGTCTGTGGTTGAAATATTTATGTACTACGTTACATTTAGGAAAAATCCGGAGTGCAAGAAAGGATTATGAAGAGAAAGAATCCGGACATGCATATTGAATTTAAAAGCTTACAGTCGAAACCAACCCGTCTTTGAGGTCGAGAATGTTGCAGTAAACTCGCTTACGCGAGAAATGATTCATAAAGCTGGGCCGATTTTAGCAAAGATAAGTATAAAGAAAGTAATTATTGTTGTTCTTGGTAAAGCGTTTTTTATGTTGAGCAGATTT
>VICI01000180.1:0-52631 GCA_019593645.1 Akabosia matsudoensis
TTGATCCCAGTGATGAGGATTGCCGTCAATTGTACACTAATTGTTGCCTATATAAGTTATACAATGTAAATATCCTGAATACTACAAGAAATAAATTAATTGTTATACTACTTTACTGTTGAAAATAAACTTTATTACAGTTTGCGCGTAACACAGAAAAACAAAATCAAACAAACCTTCCCACACATTTATCAACGGCTTGAGCAACTCGGTCCAACAGTTTCTCGTTTTCAACATCCAAAGGTAGAAAAGACACTAGTCCATAGTTTTCTATGACAGAAGCTAAAGCGCTGTTTAAAGATTTGTACTTTGCAGTGACCGGATTTGAATCCAAGTGATCGACAAGATATTCTAAATCAAGAACTTCAGTATAATAGTCCAAGTTGAAGGCGAGTTTCCCAAATTTTTCGGCCAAGTCGATTTTCGAGAGAATGTTTAAGAACGGGAGAGCTATGTGCAGCATGGCAGTCAGACAAGTTAGCAAACAGGCTATGTATTTACCTGAAATGACAATACATTTAAATTTTTAACTGATTAAGTTCGCGGTAATGATGACCTTTTCAAGATAATAATGGGCAAATTTCTTACCAGGATCTGAGCAGTAGTGTGAGTCAACAAAATTAAGGCAGCAGAGGCGAAGATTAGCCTTTTCCATTTTCAAAATAATGTTTTTGACTGAGCCGATATGCGTATATAATTCAACCTGAATAAAACACAGTCGGTTGAAATCACGATTTGATCTGTTACTTGTTTGGAAGAAAATATATTTTATTCTAGTCAAGCCGTACCTGTCCAGGCATATCCATTAACACCCAGCAAGGTTGACCTTTGTCTGCATTTTCAAACAGTGAAGGTATTTTAGACTGCACCTCATCCTGAAAGTTTTCATCGATAAATTGCATGGCATACAGAAGTGATCCATTTGGTCCTAGCTTAATACGGTCCATGACATCTTCCACGGTGATCAAGTTACAAACATCCAAATCGCATGAATAGGGTAGCATATCATTTCCTGGATCCATGTTGACGATCTTAACATTCGCTTCCCCAAACTTGGCTTTTAAGTATGCCCCCATTTTGAAACAGTACGTAGACTTTCCAGTTCCAGGAGGACCAATTATCAGTTGACAATAAATAACTACTTGATTTTCCGCCGATGACGACAACGTGTTATACTGACGAGAAAGAACTCATGTTGCTCAATTTATTTAACTGCTAATACTCACAAGCATGCTATTTAATTTCTCCGACAGTTCTTCGTAAATTTCCTTGTTAAAGGTATGAAGCGCCAATCCAAACAAAACCGGCTTATCAAAGTTCACTCTTTGTGCTAGAACACGGGCGGCTAGCAATAACTCTGGCGTTTCCTTTCCGAACCGGATATTGATGTCAAATACAGTTGAAGAGGGCCCAACGTCAAATCCACTAGTTTTCTCGTGTTTGACCACCTGAATAACTGTTCCAACACTCTGGCTCTCCTTGTCTGAGATCAAAACAAAGTACCTGTTGGAGTAGGAATGAATGACAACGGAAAAGCTAGACTTTCCAGTGACACCAACTTTAGTTACAACTGGAAACGGCTCTGACGAGGGAACACCATGCAGCGACATTATTCATTAAGTCAAACTCAAACGAATTGATTAATTAAGCTGTAAAGAAAGGCTAACACAAAACAAAAAATGCATTCCGGTTCCCTACACACACATGCTTTTCTATTACCACAACTGAATATGCGATTCATTTTTTCCAGACTGAGAATCCGCCAAATAGACAGGGGCAATGGTACCGTCATGTGGTGACCACAAACCACTTGACGCACCTTTGTTCAAAACCCCATGAAACTTTTACACTACACATTACCAATCCTGTACTGACAATTTCATTTTTGTTTCTTTTAAAAATACTTGGAAAGTAATAATTTTCGTAATATTTAAATGAATAGTTCAACACGTTGATACCTCCGTTGACTTTGGTAAGAGAAATCCAGGTAGTCTGTTATCATTTCGATCCCACAACGTTTGTCTTCTACTACGGGGCAAAGTGATTTCCGGAAAGGACCGACAACTGGGATCTTTCACAACAATCTTTCTTTCCAACTGTGTTACCTTTCTCGCTTGGAAAAAAAGATATGGGGCTTTTCAATAACAGCTTGCATCTTCCGCAAAAATATGGCCATGGGTTGTGGAAACAGCTCCTATCCTCGGCTGTACTCTAACGGTGTGCGTCAACGCAGCTCGGGATGTAGCCCACGTTACAATGGGAAAGGAGTAGCTTTCCAAACAGGGAAAACACATGACTTGCACTGCCAGTTTCCAAACGTTTCCAGCAGGTCAATTGGATATTCAAGTTATTCCAGAGTATTCAAAGTAAACGTTCATGAAAATCGTCGCAAAATTTGTAGTTTTGAGGGGAACATCAACCAAATTTTCAGAGCGAGAGTATTTTCAAAAATGAGTGGAAAACGACCAGGGCTGATAGTCTTTGATCTGGGTAAGAGGAACATATTACAAGTGCATCCGACCATCTTTGATTTTATTGGAATTTAAATTTCAAAATGCTACTTTTTATTGGTTCCTTTGTTGTTTGTTCCTAACATTTAGACTGTACATTATGGCCTCATCATGTTGATACGACTGTAAATCCTCCATTTATTCAAAACGGATCACAAGTTGTTGACCAAGATGGGGAAACGATAAGATTTTATCCAGAAGTGCCCCAAGTTTTGGAATACCTTCAGTCGGAAGGATATGCAGTTGGTAAGGAAGGATGCAATAAATTCTTGCTATCAGTTGCCCATGACCCGTTTTAAAACTTCCATATATTTAATACAGCCGCAGCATCGAGAACAACAAAACCACCGGCAGCTAACCAACTCCTTCAGTTTTTTGACTGGGATAAGTATTTCAAGTACAAAGAGATCTATCCAGGAAGTAAAGTAACCCATTTTGCAAAGTATGGTATCATTCCTAAACCCAAATTGTATTCGGAGCGCTTTGTGCAAACATTCTCTAATGGTTTGATAATTTTCCATGTCATGATCGTCTGTAGATTTGTCGAACAAACCAATATTCCACACGGGGAAATGCTCTTTTTCGATGATGAACCAAGGAACATCATAGACATGGAGAAGGAAGGAGTTAAATGTGTTCTTGTACAAGATGGAGTCAATCTCCAGCTAGTAACACACGGGGAAATGCTCTTTTTCGATGATGAACCAAGGAACATCATAGACATGGAGAAGGAAGGAGTTAAATGTGTTCTTGTACAAGATGGAGTCAATCTTCAGCTAGTAAAGGACTCCATCGAAAAATTTCAGAAGGGGCAGCTGTGAGCAAACGCACATCATAAACACCTGCATAAAATGTTGAACATTTTTTAAACAAACAAATCCCCGATACAGATTTAAGTGGTAAATTAAAACTGTGTAGCTAAAAATAATATTGTAAAGCGAAGAATATTTGTGTTTTTTTTCATTTGTCATTTGTTGAGGGTAAAAATGTTGCGACAATAAAGCAAACACGCATAGACCAGAGACGCAACAACTTTTCTGTTTCATTTGAAAAGCACCCTGTTGCATTTTTCTGGGTCTGCGACCTTTTGCGTTCCCATTCGGCTGATTCATCGTTCCTTGAGTTTTTTATGTAAAAATTGGATGAGTAGGGAAAAAGGTGAAGGCTACCGCACGTAGTATGTACATTCTGAGTCTGAATAGAGATATTGAATATGGAACAATGGTCAGTATTGAGAAAGGATTAGTGGACAAGGTGCGACTGGGTCAACAAGTAAACTCAAGATGGGCCAGGTGTTTCGTTCATTCAAGATTGGATACTTATGACTAGACTAACAATTGCATTTTGTTTCTTGTTTCTTATTTTTCCTTCTTTGCATGAAAGTTTAACATTTTACAAAGCTTGGTTCCAAACCCAATGAGTTCTCTGACAATTCTCTAGTTCCAAACCAGTGTATTCAAAATTCCCAAGATGTAAATGAGTCCAAAGTTGAAATTTTGTACAATCCATCTTGTTTTAGATTGATTACTACAAATTTGCATCCAAATTTCACAGTACTTGTGTAGCCTGAAATTTTATGCGCGAAACCCCAAAAAGAATGAATTTTGACATTGTAGTGAATCCTCAGTTAAGTGTATAACCTTTATCTTTTCCCGTCAATGCACAGGTTTGCAGGCTTCAAGGTTGTAAACCTAAGATGGTCAAAAGCAACGGTTGCAGTTGCAGTTGCTGCAAAAGACACGCCAGTCGCCAATAGTATGAAATTCCATAATACACCATTCTTCTTGTCCTAATGTCCTTCATTAGACTTGATCATGTAATTACGGCAAAACCATGTTAGAGTTGTTAGCACAATGAAAGACCAAATAATGCAATAATAACAGCGTTTCTGGTCGGAAATGGCCTCAGCCGGAACCAACTATCGACCACACTATACCGCACAAAGCCGGAAGGAAAACATGTAGCGTTTAAGCAACAAACTTCAAAAAAAGTGTGTCAGCTCGCAAAATGTCGCCTTCGACCAATACAACAGGATTCAGCAAAGTCATATCTTGTTTCTGTAAACATAAAATCCAAATAGAATATCAGTTTACCAATTCAAGAAATGACACAAATCGTAACTTTCATCATGCCAGAACTTTGGACCTTTCCATTTGAAAGGCACTTTCATCCCTATTGAATAGAAATCTAATTTCCGACGGCATATCAATATCATATTCACAAACCCGTCTATAAAAAACGAAATCATGAAATGAAGATAATTACTGTGCTCTCCTGCTCCTCTCTATTCATAAAAACCGAGTGGATGACATGACGCTGTTGATTCATTTTCAATCTTATCGGGCATCAGATTTCGCCTTAAATTTAAAAATCAGAAGCTTTTGGTGGAGAGACATGACTTGAATCATACGTGCGATTAAAACTTTGTACATTTTTTTATTTACAAAAACAGAATAAAAAACAAAGCACTCTGTCCTCTGACGTCGGCAAAGACAACACGAGCAAAATATGAACTACATACAGCAACCCCTTCACATTCGATTCGCCCAAAAGGTAACGATTTCATATTCCATTTCTCTAAGACACATGCATACAACATTCAGAGGCTATCTGTGTCTTTCCAATACCTACGCACACTCTTCAAAAATACTGCAGTGCAGCACTATTACGTACAGCAACCCTTTAGCATTATTTAGCTTCAACCATAACCATACAGCTTGGCAACCCAACATTTCACATCCTTGTACTATTCGTACATATACCGCAGCTCTCTCTCTCTCTCTCTCTCCATTTCTCATAAATGCTACGTAAAAAGTAGCGGAATCATGAAACAAAAAATATATAAAGTGTAATTGATACTACCATCTCAATCCTAACATTTTCCACCAAATCTCAATTAACACTTTCATAAGCAAAATCGCTTTATAAATCAATTCTCGCTATAACCCCCATCCCATACAAAACTTAAAATTACTACATTTATATGCCCATGTCGGACAGAAGTACAACAATTCCATGCTTATAAGCTCCCAAACATTTTAACTCAACGTTCGCAAAAGCATCATGTACAAAACTTCTCATACCCTTTTTTACTTTAAAAACAGAAATATATTTAGCGCTAACAGCATTTTTTACTGAAAAAGAAACCAGATAAAAGAGTTATGGGCTCACGACAACATAATCCTAAAAGGATTTTAGGTTCGTTGGAGTATAACACAGGCGCATCCTTTACTTACAAAAGTTACAAAGGTACATAGGTACACATAAGGTGCATATATTCAACTTTATAATACATGCATAATAATATTATGCATATGCATACCACTCCACAATATTCCTATCCACATTCAACGACCAAAATACCAACTTAAACTTTAACACAGGAATGTATTACATATCCCATTTTTAAGCAAGGACAGAAAGAATGAAAAAAGCTTTTTGGTTGAGTGAGAGCTAACCCCCTCCTCCTGCCATAAAAAAAGCTTTCGTGTTGTATTGCATTGTATTGTGGTAAGGTTGGTTTAGTGTTCCGTAATGTGTTGAAGAGAGAAGACGAGAGCAAGGTGCTTCGTGCGCTTGTTTTAATTCAGAGAAGAGAAGGAAGTATATATGAATATTAATATTTGCTCCCAATAAGAGAAGAATTATTGCGATCTTACTAGTTTACAAATTTCTTTATCCATCCATCTTAAAATAACAGACAAGTTATCAAGTAAATAAACTGCGAGTACTTTTCTGATCGTGTGGAATTTTCGGTTGATTGTCCAGCGAGAGAAATACCAAAAAAAGTGTGTTCCTTTGATTCCTCAGATAATTTTTGTTGTTGTAAAATTCGACTTGTATCCTACTGAAATAATTTTTTTAGAATCAACTTTAAGTTCAGTTTTTAATTTTGAACTTAAAACTATTTGGCTCATTTCTGTTTGTTTTCTTGTTTACTCAAGTTTATCACGTCGAGTTTCAAGCTTCAAGTGTGAAATTAATACAAAGTAATAACAACTGCCTGGTTTGGACGTTAACGGCAATAAACTCCTGTTTAGTATCGTTCAGCAAATAATTAAGGTAAGACTTTAAATTATTGATTTTCTTCATGATTGATTGATTGGTTAGCTAGTTGTTTTGTTAAGAAGGTGGCTAATTGTTTTGTCATACAACACGGTGTCGAAGGATGATTGGAACGACGAGGTTTAATTGAACTGAATACCTGTGTGATATCCGATAACGGACTCGACTGATTAAGTCAGATGTTCGCCGATTGACTAAATTTAGTAGTTAGAATGTAAACCGCAATAGTCACGTAATTTTGAATTACATACAGCAGGACATAAATAATGTCAACAAATAGTGCTATTATTGGTTAAGATAGATGATCCAAATAAAGTGGACTGTTCCAAGGGTTAGATTAGAACACTCCAAGACATTTTTACTAAACCGAAGCGCGTCAGACAATTAGTACGATTGGAGTATCTCGATAATACATTTTCTTGTGCAATCACATTCAATCACACATTACATCAAACGATGGCCCCACGTATTTAAGTATTTACGGTACTACTTGATGTAAACATCGTTTTTCCAGGGGACTATAGGGTTATCATTTCAAACAAGGTTATCATTCATCTTGAGAACTAAGATCTCTGGTTGTTTCAGAGATTAATATCATCCATGTAATATGTATGATATAGTTTAAGCTAGTCTCAAAGCTGGATAAAGAATCTTTTTCATCTTTGCAGTTTTCCTGAGTTTTTTTGTTTTAAGTATTTGCGTCATTGCAATCGCAACTTGGCGTAAAATATTCAAAGGATTTTGGAAGATAAACAGCTCCAAACACCAGAAGCGCACGTACGTATTAAAAGCTAGTTGTATTTAAAAAACTTCGAGGTTTTGGTCTACCGCTCTTGGTCTTAATTACACAAATGTTTAATTCATTATATTGCTCCAAACACATGCTGCACATACCTATCTAGATACAATTGTTCATTGTTATTGTAACGGATTAAATAGGCTGATAATTAGCAATGTAATAGCGAGCGAAAAAAGATTGAAAAAAGTGAGAGAGAGAGAGAGAGAGAGATTGTTCTAGTATTCATCGTACCTTCATTAAATTCAGCTAAGGTGCACTTATACTGTAAAGTAAACTAAAGGTTTTTCATTTTACAACTTGATCACCATCCGGCCATATTTTTCCATTAATATTGCTACTCTCCTGCACCAATTTAATCAACTACATTTTTATATTGTACCTATATTTTATGCAAATTATCGCAGCTCAGCATTGTGTTTTTAACTTAGTTTGATTAGCAATCGTGTTTTTTTAAAATCCTCTACATTGTAGAAGCAGTTGAATAGCGAAGGCAAACTTGTTATTTTGATTACTACTATTATAATATTTCAATGCAACGCCAACCTAGGATAGAAGGAAATCTCCTATTGAGTACAATTTTAAACGGTAACACCTAACTCCCATCAGCGTCCAATAAGAGAGCGCCTCTCAACTCAGCTCGGCTCAGGATTTTTGTTCTCTTTTATCATTACGAAGACTCTGCTCGTGTACATTACGTTTACAAAAGGAAAGTTGAACGTTGTTAGATATATAGCAAGGATAAAATCAATATGAAAATATATATGACGACCTCATATGAGAAAAAAAGCTCTAGCATATAACAACAACAGCTCTCATTTTGTATTTTGTTCATGGGCTACAGAGGGGATGTATGTTTTTGCTCACGTAGTCACGATTGTTGCTAGCTGAACGAGAAGGCAACAAACAAAAAAAACTTGTGAACGCTTCGAGGTTCTTTGTTTGAGGGAGAGACGAATTTTATAAGCCATGAAACCTATATTTTCAATATAAGAAAGGTGAAACCCTATGCATCATATGAGCAGCTATGCGTCTTTTGTGGTACTTGAAGAAGCTCACGAATAACAAAGTTTACAGAAAGGTTTTTTATATGACAGTAAATAGTCGTAAAAAATTGTGTCTGTTCATGTGTTGTAAAAATGTTGAAACACAAAATTGTTCATGTTACATTGTAGCTGACGAGATATGTAAAAAATAATCCTTGCAGGAGTGAATAGAAAAAGTTAAAAAGACTGTCGGTGGAGCATATTTAATGTGTGTAGCAGTAGCGTGTGTTTATAGGTAGGTATGTACCACACGTCCATCTAGAAACCACTGTAATATATATATATATAATTAGTACGCAAGAGCATAGAAATAAGATTTCCATTTTTACTCAATATTCACAAAAACAAGTCACGGGAGAGTTCATTCTGTGGGGCGACTGGTGGTGAGGGGCTCTTGCAAAGAGCTCTTTGTTCGAACAAGTCAGGTAACGAAACCCTATGTGAGAGAGGAGAAGTAGAGATGACGATGATGGAATAAAAACATGTAAAATTATTTTATATTTTTATAGGCAACTTGCTATGAAACTGTTGAAAAAAAGAGCTGCGAAACTCTGAATGTTTTGTTGTTGTGTGTGATAAATGGATTATAGGTTATATGTAGTTTTCTAGTACACAGCCTTTATGCCTGTTTAACAGATCAACAATTATTTGTTTGTGAGAGTCACTGAGAATATTTTTTATACATGCAATGTGAGATTCATACACACAGGTTTCACTTGAAATGGTTGTGAATTTTATGTATTTTATTCGCATGGGATCTTCAAAACAGACAGCTTTTGCATAAGCTTGTAAATGAGACTAAACTGTTATTGCATTTTGATTCCACATTTAGAAAATTATCGACGAAATCTTGGTACATTGTCGCTGCATGCATTGAAATGTAATTTGCAAGATCTGCGCAACTTTTGTCATTTGCTACCAAAAAGTTTCATTCTGATTGCTCGGCTTAACCGAATTAGAGTTGTCGAGGTGTGTATACAAAACAGTATACAAAGCTTTGAGATTTTTGCGGAAGTCAAAATGAGTTATTTTGGCGAGGACGCAACCATTAAAGTTAAATTTAATAACAAAAAAGCGTCAAATGCACGTATTTTGTATAGAAAATTTATGACTCATAAGGAAACTGAGATTTCATATGTATTTAATGTACTGAAACAAATTTCTGCAAAGAATCTACCAGAACTTTGCTTGGTGGCGCTTTGTTTCATGTCTAGGACACTTATATGCATTGCGATGCGCTTGAATAACTAGATTCTACTTGATGCCTTCAAGTGGCTCGCCATATTACGAAAGTATTTATGCGATGAATTGACAAGGCAGAAATGTAATTTATGATGATTTTGCGTTTCAAATGGTTTATGTACAATTCACGATGATTTGCAACATCATCATGAAATTGATAAGAACATTATATGGGTAATTTGAAGCTGCTCGCAGAAAGTCTCGACTTGTGATTGGCTTTTCATGCAGATGTTTTTCCTTCTTAATTGTTGTTTTTGACTATGAAACTCGTAAATGATGAGATAGACAGCTTGAAAAATTATCTGCTGAAGCACACATGAATCGAAAGACTCAAAAACAATTTCGTATGGAAATCGCTTTGACTCTTTTGCTCTTGAAGAGTGTATTAGTTTAAAAAACAAAGAGAGTTTTGAGCATTGTATCAGGGGGTAGACGTGCGTTCCGATTTGAGTGGTTGCAGTTAAAGGACAAAAAGGACGTGGTAAGGAGCAACGCACGCTAAAACTTACTCTCTTGTTATGCTGAGATGGCGTAGTAAATCATGAAAACTCAACTTGTTTTGACAAAACTTTGTGAGACGAGACGAAGAACTCGTTGGGGCTACTTTCAATTTTTTTAAGGCCGTATTTATTGGCTACTTGAAATAAAGGTTTCAAAACTTTTTCTATTATTGACCAACTGAGTACTAGTGAAATCAAATAGCTGTAGAGGCAGTATTGAACGAGTGATAAATGTAATGATGAATTATCATAAAATGTAACATGACATGGTGTTCATCAAGTGGAAAATTCCACTCACGTTGATGAAGTCGCATATGTGCACCCGTAATGAGTTCCAAAAAGTTGTTTGAAAACGTAACCAGTTTGGGAATATGCTAAACAAAGATACGCCGAGCTCCATCATCTAAACAGGCAGGGTTGCGGATTCACTTGAAATATCATGGACGTTTCAGTTGAGAAGATACATGGTGAACAAATGAGTCATACAACCACCTTAGTCATACTATAACGTTAATGATGGAACAAGTACGCATAGATGCAATCAAAAGCTCCTGCATGCAAACAGCAGTAAAGTAGAAAAGGTTAAGTTAATTCAGATTCGGCAATAGTTTTATCTAGATAATTCATTGTGGCAGTCGTTCTTGCGTTCAGTTATAACACTCAAACACAAGCACTGAGAATTGGACCAATTTATTTGGGCTACTTTGCATACTAGACACACGTACACCATCATATTGGTTATAGTTTGAATTATTAGGATTGCGATAATTTATATTGAAACTGATAATAGTAATGGAAGAGGACAAACTGGTTAAACAATTTTTGTTTTAATTTGTTGTTTACAGGAACGGTGTGTAACATCAAAGGCAACTCACTTAAGATTCCTCGATTTTGCTAGACACCAAATTCGTTACCAAAAATCAATGAATCATGGGACACGGAGGAGAAACAGTTGTTATCAGTCCACAAAGCCATCATGCTGGCAATCATCATCCCCACATTGGTGGTCCAAGTAGCAAGAAGCCTCGCTCGTTGGCGAAGTCGAACATCGGTGGTAATGGTGTTGGCGGACTTGGTCACAGTCATGAAAACTCGAAGGGGTCGTCATCGAAGGTGTCAAAGAAGTCGCATTCACATTCCACAAACTCGCAGCCTCAGTCTAAGGCAATCAACGTGGGTAAGGCTCGCCAAGGGAATTTGTGCTCACCGAATGGTAACAGGGCTAGTCCTGGTTCCCTCCAGCATTTCCATCAACAGCACTTGATGAAGCAGCAGTCTCGTCATTGGAATGCTTCGACATCAAGACAAAAGTCGTTTAGTCCGCCCACTTTGCATCCAATGCCATCTGGGGAGGCTAACTCACGCACAGTATCGCCAGTACTGTCTGGGAGCAAAGCTAAGGAGCACTTTTACGCAGGAGCTCGATTTGAAACTCATCCATCTCATATTGGCCTTCCTGTCCCACCGTCTCATTGGACCGCACCTCTACAACGATCTCAATCTCAGCCATCATCTCCGGTTCCTTTGTCTGTACCGCAGAAGGGTATTTCTGTTGACCTCGCTACGCTTTTTGGATATTCGTCTACTGACTCAGCTCTCAAGTCTGCATCATTCCCTGGAGAACGTATGATGGGGGCTCTAGTGAAAATGGAAGATGAGCGGAAACTAAAGCAAGAGTTAAACGAAAAGGAAAATGTTAGTATTGACGAAAAAAGCTGTTCTGGATCTCGCGCTAAGGCTCAAGTGACTACTACGAATAGTACTAGTGGAATGGACGGAAAGAGTATTGCTATTAATGAAACTGACGAGTTAAAGAAAGCACTAGGATTAGCTTTCACTTGCCCGGTGAGAGCTGTAGCGAATAGAAGCTGTGGACTTTCTCTTGGATCTGAACTGTCTCCTTCGCGGTATCAAGATATCTCCGATCAACTCAAAACTCTTCTGAAGGTTGCAGCTTGATTGTTCTTTCGGCCAGTTTTATCACGTTGATACAAACAAATACTTACTACATACCTAACACAGTTTTTACTCTTGCGGTTTACGGCATGTCAACAAGGACCGGTTTACGATGTATGGAAATATACCGTCAGAAGACATTTTTATTCGCATATATTTATTAGGTTTAGAGCTTTAAGATAGAAGAGTGTAGTACTCTAAAATTTGCTATTAAGAATTTGATCAGTGAACCGATCGCCCGCACACATCATCTTTCGTACATGTTGGATGGTACTTTTTATATGGGGTTGACGAACAAAGAAAAATATTCGTCAGAGTTTGTTAAGAAGTCGTTAATCGTCAAAAATATTAGTTGTTTTGTCTCTCATTGAACCCCGGGCGGAGCCAATCGAATGATTAAAATTGTGTATGACTTCTAGGCTAAGAATACTGATAAAGATAAGCGTATATTTTGTACATGCAGACTGATCAAAATTCCGTGCTGTTGTTGCGTTTTCGTCAAACTCGATATCGAGAACTACGCAGTCTGCCTGTCTATCGTTTAACTATTAATTGTAATGTTCAACTCGTACCAAAAGTGAGCAAGCAAGGAAAAGCCCGGCTTCCCGAGCTTTATTTTTTAAAGAATATGGAAAGCGGGTTTTTTACGTGACGCAATCAAAACTTAAGTCATTTGATTGTCTGATTATAACTACTACACTTACTACGGTTAGATAACCTTTATATTATTAATCCTTAGGCCAAGCACAAAACAGTCATCATAATGCAATCAGTTCGGAATTCGGAGAGTCAGTCAAGTTATAAAGTAATCATGATTAGGATGTAGTTTAAAAGAAAGAAAGTATTTAACCATGTGATCCTTTCTATTCATTCTGTGTTATAATGCAAAAATAATCTTCAAAATTGTGTTGCAAAATTTGAAAAAGAAAGTTTCATTTTTTATATTTTTACCTCCACCTTACGTACCACACCATATGTTGGTACTCAAAAATATGTTTAATTGGCTTTTAGAAAACAAGAATAGAATATTTTCCCCCTTTTCTTTATCTGGAATATCTGCCAATTGAAACAGCAGTTTTCCCAAATTCAAAAAAAAATTAGAGTGCTTTAGAAGATAGGTATAAGAGTTTAGATAGGAAAGTGACTTGACATATATACTTAATTAACGTAAGGTGAATGTTTAGCCAAAAAACAAATAAGCAGGGAAATATATACATACTACGTGTGTGAAGTTGGTCGCTGGCTAAAAATTATACAAGTTTGAAACGTCGACTGCCAAAGACTGTCACTTTGTACCTGCGTTTCTCGCAAAAGAAAGAAAGGTATGGGTGTAAACCTTCCTGGCAATTGATGACGAAAAAGTGTACTAATTGGCAAAAAAAAAACGAAGTCAGAATGGAACCGTGATACAAAAAATTGTTCCACAGTTTTAAATTGTTCATTCAAGTTTGACTCATGCTCTCTTCCAAACGAGGAACAAATCTGAGCCAGTTTTCAGGTGAAATGGTTTGAACCAAAACTTGTAAGGGAAGTCGTGCTGATATTTTTAAAAAACAAATGTTCCAAAGGTGAAAGCCGAGAAATATTGAAATCCGAAAAAAGAGAAAAAATGTTACAACACAGCAGACACAAGTTTCTAGTACAAAGTATTTCCCTGCTCAACACTATTTTTAGTCTTTCATGAAACTCGAAAAATAATAGCTAGTGAAAAGAAAGTGGAGAGTGGCGATATCTGAGAAAGATGACGTGTTTCCGGTTTATTTTGAATCGCCACTCATGTTTGCATATATGTTTTCGTAAAAAGGGGACTCTTATGCATTTATTACACAATGATCTCTCCTTTTTTACGGACTCATTTTGCTGCGACTATTATTTACTTGTAATCAAATTACTTTTACAAAAACAAAACATATACCGTTCTCTTATAAATTCTGATCATGTGAATGTTTGATTGTGTGAATGGATGACATGGTGCGCATCGCGTCGCAAAGACTGAGACTCGGAAGGATTTGACGAGGTGTGTCATGTAAACGTGATAAAAAGAAAGCGCAGGGGAGGAGGTTTCGTGTAGAAAGTGCCATTATGGCAGAGTTGAAATAAGTGTCAGGAATGCATAGAGAAAAGCTATTGAAAATGAGTTGCTGGAAGGTTTGGTAGTGATAAAAAAGAAAAGCTTAGGATCTTTGTTGGTGCAATAGCATAATACCTATTGTCAAATGGTATTAATATTTTTTTGCCATGTCCAAGAAAAGAGTTCGAGAAATCACACAGCAAGCGGAAGACAATTATGGGATGTTAATTTAAAAAATAATTGTGCTTAAGCATACCAAATACCAAACTTTTTGGTTAAAAGCAAGCTGTTAAAAACGCTCATGGAGTAATGCAATGTTTGATTAGGTATTTTGAATGTGAGAGTGTGTCTGACTTTTTATGTGATTCAATTTTCAAAGATAAAAATATTATTTTGTAGAAATGCGCAAAGAAAAGCATCAAAACTCATTGTGTCATAGTCGTTACCCTTCAAACAAGAGTTAAATCAGTGAGTTTTTTTCGCCCTCTCGCATCGTCCGAAATTATTTTCCTTCGAGGTTTTTGTTGGTGAAAGAAGAAGAATACAAAGTTTATCGCATTCTTTAAAGAAAAAAGCTATTACTAGTGTAGGAAGAGAAGTGTTAATTTTATAATTTAATTTACAAAAATGCTCCCAAAAAATTCCACTTACAAAAAATAATTTTTAGATGTTAAGTTAGATTGTACACGAAGAAGTGTTAGTCTTTTATTGATTTAAGAAGTGCGACTTTTAGTCTTTTATAGTCTTTAATAATTTGCAAAATAATGTTTTGCATCATGATTCTGGAAATGAAAATTTTGTTCTCAACAACTCAAAACTAAGCATAAAATTCTCACATGTAATTAGTTTGTAGAAAAAAAAATCTATTTGATGTGTAATAATTAAATTGGTATTTGCAAAAATGTATCAAATTGAATTGGTTTTAAGTGCTTAATTAATTAATTTGGTATTCCAAAATTGTTTCCTATCAGGTTTGTTACGTACGTACGTATGTACTCAACAGTGATGTTAGTTAAGTTTAACGGGGGAGAGTTTCGGGATCTAGTCCTGATCCCTTTTTAAGTGGTACACACACAAAGTATTATGCAATTGCAGATAATTTTTTTAAAAAGTTGCTACTATATTTTTTGTTCATTCAATACGTGTAAAACATGATTTACATGAACGTCTTGACACGTCAAAGAAAATTTAGCTTATTCCCTACCTCTCAATTTTTGTCTTTAACGCTAAGCATTTTGGCAAAAACGCTATTATTGAAACATTGTTCACCGGTAAAAACTGTTAATTGCTATTTCCACCTATTGGTATTATAGTAAACATTTTAGTTTCGTTGCGTATTTATTTTTTGTTTTGTGTTGTGTTCTGAAACGTTCAAAATTTTTGTAACTTGATCGAAATTACGAACTAAGAAATTATTATGAAAAGGAACCATATCAAAGATGCTAGTTTAAAAAATCGTATACAAAATCGAGCAGTATACAGAAGGTACAAGATATAGTTTAAGCAGTCGGACCTTTTTACAAAATGTTATAGTTTTAATTTTACTAGAAAAAAGTATTTATGTAACAGACCTTCTTTTGTAACCTTTTTCCCTTATCAAATTTTGTCCTTCCTAAATTGTCAAAATCCCTTTGAATTCAAATGTGAATGTACTCCTAATCAGTCTTATAATTTGATCCTCAATCAGTAAACTAATTGGCAAAACTATCTTAATCGTCCTTTTTGTTCCTTTTTTCCGTGATTCTCTTCTTCAGAGTTTCACAGGGTCACTTGTGGCCCACCCAAAATCTCCGAAGAGCAAAAACATTGAGACTGTTTGCGAAATGCAAACATGTTCTCCAATACTTTCAAGTTACCTGTGGTCCAAGGCAATTATTAAGCGACGGTAGTTACTCTACCTCGACTCAAAATTTGTGCGTCTCTACATCTCATGCAATGGAAAATATATGCAAAAATTGACCTCATTGGCTTGGAATGTCAGTCCTATCATTGCTTCCGGATTCAGTGGTACATGGAACAATTAAGACAACTAGGAACACGGTGGCCTCATACCAGGTATGCATCCAAGTAAGTATTTTTTATTTAATTTGTTGTTTGCAGATGTTGGCTGTATGTAACTTGATCACCGTGGAAGATGTCATGGACCTGATGAAGTTAGTTCTTCCCCGATGAGGATTTCTCTTTACGAATCGAAACGTTGGAGTTGAAATAAACCCGTTTATGCTCGTTGAAACTTCAAAAATCATTAACCATTTCATGAAGTTAGGACCAAATGGATCACTTCTGTATGCCATGAAATTCAATTTATCGATGAAAACTTTCAGGATGAGGTGCAGTCTAAAATACCTTCACTGTTTGAAACTGCAGACAAAGGTCAACCTTGCTGGATATGGATATGCCTGGACAGGTACGGCTTGACTAGAATAAAATATATTTTCTTCCAAACAAGTAGCTGCTCATATTGTGATTTTATTCCAGTGTTTTTAAACCATTATTTGGGTTGAATTAAATACTCATATCGGCTCAGTCAAAAATATTATTTCGAAAATGGAAAAGGCTAATCTTCGTCTCTGCTGCCTTAATTTTGTTGAGTCACACTACTGCTCATATCCTGGTAAGTACCCAGCATCAGCAGTTAAAATCTAAATGTATTGTCATTTCAGGTAAATACATAGCCTGTTTGCTGACTTGTCTGACTGCCATGCTCCACATAGCTCTCCCGTTCTTAAACATTCTCTCGAAAATCGACTTGGCCGAAAAATTTGGGAAACTCGCCTTTAACATGGACTATTATACTGAAGTTCTTGATTTAGAATATCTTGTCGATCACTTGGATTCAAATCCAGTCACTGCAAAGTACAAATCTTTAAACAGTGCTTTAGCTTCTGTCACAGAAAACTACGGACTAGTGTCTTTTCTACCGTTGGATGTTTAAAACGAGAAACTGTTGGGACGAGTTGCTCAAGTCGTTGTTAAATGTGTGGGAAGGTTTGTTTGATTTTGTTTTTCTTTGTTACGCGTAAACTGTAATAAAGTTTATTTTCAACAGTAAAGTAGTATAACAATTATTTATTTCTAGTAGTATTCAGGATATTTACATTTTGTAACTTATATAGGCAACAATTAGTGTACAATTGACGGCAATCCTCATCACTGGGATCAAGTTACTCCCGAAGGCTTTCACAAAAAACAAAATGAAATATAGCAAAAGATTAAAATTGTATAACTTATATAGGCAACAATTAGTGTACAATTGACGGCAATCCTCATCACTGGGATCAAGTTACTCCCGAAGGCTTTCACAAAAAACAAAATGAAATATAGCAAAAGATTAACCTGAACAATGGTGTCTTACTTTGATAGAACTAATTTGAAGCTATTGTAGAAACTGAAACCAATATTTTATAGCAAAACGAAATGTTGTTTTATAAATCAGTACCGATGCCTTCAACTTTGGGAAACTGTTTTATGGCAACGTTATCGTCGACGATTTCCTCTTGCACCCGCTTGTCCCAAAATGCAGCCCGAGACAAGATGCTATTGCTAGGTGCGCGTTTTGCTTTGTTTAGTTCAGTTGAAGTAAGTACATCGTTTGCTGAGGGGTCATTCGGTGTATTTTCTATCAAGATAGGCTCGTCGTAGTTAGACGCGTTGAGGCAGGTTAGACCTAACCCACCCCCCAACAGAAAATATAAAGCAAAATTGAATCCACAACTTCTCTTCAGGAGTACCCCTCTGCGCATGGCCCGTTTACTCGCTAATTTGATCCGAATCAAGCCATTTCTTTGGAAATCTAACTTGAAAACAAATGCAGTATATCGACCAAACAACGCAAGCATTACGTTCAGCGCCTGAACAAACTTTGAAGAGCAGTTTTCGCTGCCTACTTTTTGTTCGGAACATGTTGAGCCAGCTTGCGTCTCTGGAACCTGTAGTACGTGTCGGAAGCCACTGGTTCCAAAACCTGTGCAAGCAGTCCCCAGTGTAACTGTGTGGACAATGTTGATCGTCATGAAATTCCCAAAAATAAAATTATAAGATTGAACTGACTTTATTCAAAACAAAAACGGCGACATGAGATTCGATAAAATTATTATAGTAAAAAAATTCTTCAAAACAACTGGCGTTAGCAAAGGTTCCAAGTATTAAATAAACAACCATTATTCTTAAATTGGAGTAGAGTTAGGAGGAAGGTCCACGAGTGTTTAGCACAAGTTGTTTTATTTACCAACGTTTCGACTCAATTCTTCAGTCTTTTTCATATTCTTAAAATTCATCTTGAATGCAGCCTTAAAACGCTTAAAACACAAATACCGAATCGCTAAATGCAGAGAAGAATACATATTTCAAAGTAAGAGTAAGGGACTGTAACGACTTATTTTGTGACTTGTTGCCAATCAACTTATTAAAAAGGATTAGAAAGATTCTAGTTAGTCATGAAATAGGCAGCAATTTTTCCAGTACTAATTAACTGGAAAAAATTCGTTGGTAATTTTGTAGTCCTACCTTTTCCGCACATTTTGGTACTATCACAGTGCCTGTGGGTTATAGTAGTTCAAGCTCGTGTCCAGATTAAAAAATGTAATTTTACCTTAGAGTAAGATATGAATTTTACATGCATTTTGCATGGAAATGCAATTACTATGGTGGCCAACTGCATTTACAGGTTAAAATTTAAGTAACACCTAGATGAAGCTTGAATTTTTCTCTATAAAATGCTCAACGTAGTTTTGTAGTGCGACTATAAGTACACGAGTTGCACCCGTTGAAAGTTGAAAACTCAACACTAACCAAGTAACGTTGGTAAATCGTTATAGTCCGTTAAAGTCGAAGTATTAAAGTCGAAAATGTCCTCTAACATCCTTGACAATTCTGAAAATAATAAATTCTTGTCCTTATATAAAATATAAAATGGTTACACCTACAGTAAAATTGGTTACACAAAATGTTTACAGCTTAACCGAAAAGTTAACACCCAAATTGTTCCATCAAGCTAAAAAAGTACGTGCATAGGGCACATCTATGCATGCATAGAAACATTAGGCTCATTATAATTGTCCAAGTCACAGGTGTAAAAGTTGTTTTTATCAGATCAATAATTATCCGTTTTCCCACAATTTTACAAATAAAAGCTCACATCACAATTTTTATTTTCAGATAATTACAGCTATCAATTCAATGTGAAATGGTTACTATTTTAAAACATTACAAGGATCAATTTTAGCAAGCCATGTGGGTTGCCGAGAAGAAAGGGCTCATGATGGTAGATGATTTCTACTTTTTGCAGTATTGGCAGTCTTGTGTGTTTTCTCGAATGAATTCAGGGTAACCTGTTCGTATTTGAAATAAAATCTTATAAATTGAAGAAGCAAATGTCTGGAAACATTCTTAAGCATATGCACACTTACGTCCAACCCTAGTATACACACCCTAGAAACAAAAAAAGAAACAAAGGTCTTCTGAAATGGAATGGGGCATTATAAGAAAGTATTTTGTCAAATAATGTTACTTACAGGAGCTAATGGCTGTGCACACCCGTAGCCAAAGCTAACTATTCCGACCAGTAGCTGTTTGTTGTTCCTGTCAAGAACTTTATAAAATATGACGACGTTATATTATGTCCTTCGCAATGTGATTAAAGTTTAGCTTGGCATAATCCACAATGCACAACAGCGCACTTACCCAATGGACCTCCACTGTCACCCTATTTCATTGGACGATTCAAAAGATTAGTATTATCGCGATAAGAGGAGTGTCACGCATACCGTAAAACTTGTAAAGATTGCCGGGGTCTCCAAAGATGGCTGAGGGTCAGGAGGTAAAACTGAAAATTCGCCGGGTATAAAACATGAATCAAGCACACAGTGTCGGCAATAGTAAACGTTTAGTCACAGAAAATGACGAAAAACAAGGCCCTGAGAGTGAAATTGTTACTGAAAAATTTCCTAACAATTAAATTTAAGCAATACGAAGCTGAATTGTAACAAATTAAAACAAGTTAAAACTAAAAAAATTTCAGCGGGTCTCATATTCCCGCAGAGTCCGTAATTACCGGCGGGGGACGAGAGAAAAGTTTCAATTTTTTCGACGGCGGTGTTCTTTCAAAGTTGTACGGTATTCATGATGGACTCTTATAGAGTGAATTACCTGGCAACTGTCCTTTCCTCCAGACGCGAGCTCTCCAGCGCACAGCATGTTATCCGTAATTTTGCCTAAATACAGTGATCGCCAGTTGCACTTCTTGTTTGAAATGACAGGCACTGTAACCTTTTGCAGTTGAGGGGAAACATCCCCGCCCATTTCGGTAGCTCCCCATCTGAGATTAAAATCATATCAATTGAATAATTGTTCATTTTGAGATTAGTAGGAAGCTTGTCGTTCGTACCCTGCAACAGTGGCATCTTCTCCCTCAAAACTGTTCTCATTATCTGCTGGCAAACACGCTGGAATGAATGGCGAGGTAGCTCCTACTGGCAACTCCTTGGACAACCTCAAAAGCTACAAATTTATAGACAAAAGATTTCAGTGACCGTGCATAGTTCAAATGAACCGGAATGTGTTATTTTCGTTGTTTTTTTACAGCAATATCGTTGTCAATATTCCTCCTATCATATTCTGGATGCATGATGATAGCATCAACGTCAACTTTCTCGGTGGGCTGAGCATTTTCGTTGTCCGAACCAAAGTTCTCTTCCAAAAGCCATACTTGGATTCCACTCGCTTCGAACCCATCAACGCAATGCGAAGCAGTCACAACATATTTCTTAGGAGAAAGCAATTCTTAGTTTTTATGAAAGGTAAGGAAAATTTGATGGGTCCTTCAATTACATTACAAATGAGGGTTCCTCCACAGTACGGTCCTCTTAGGGTTCCATCCTCCTTTTTCCGCATAAGAGCCACCGTCCTATAAGAAATATATAGCTTGAAATTAACATAGAATAAGAAGGGAAATCTTACTCTAAGGAAATTAATGAAATTTAATGCTGTCATGAACGAAAATTGACTCCAATGAGGTTTGGCTTACCATGGGAATTCATTTATAGTTGCGTTGTCACCTCCAACAATTAGTCTTTGAAATGGACGGCCACATTCTGAAAAAGGAAGAGTTGCCGTAAATCTTCTAAAGATCGCCGAGGTGAAGAGGGAAATTTGAAATTTCGCAGGGTCTCTAGATATTGCCGGAAATGGGAGTCACACAGCTGAACCACGAGATGAGACACGTTTAGCAAAGCATATCGACGAAGAGTAAGTAATTAAGGGCGAAATTGTCATTAAAATTGGACACAAACGTTGAATTATAGCTTTTTATTGAATAGATTAAAACAAATCAAACCCAAAATTTTGAATTTTCTCCGGGGGTCGAAATTTCAAATTTTCACCGTGGGTGATCTTTAGAGGATTTACGGTATTATAGTGGAATTCCAAATAAAACATACCACAATCCGCTTCTCCTGTAATAAGGGCCTGCTCTGTCATCCTAATCGATGGCTCATCAGGGTTCAAACCCGGCGGAGGGGTAGGTGTAGCGGTATCGATCACCTCGGGAACAGTTGGGTATTTGATAATATACTCGCCGTCATTTTTAATTGATCCTGGTTTAGGTGGAGCTGTGGCATCGTTTTGCACGAGCTCGGCAGCGGAAGTTGCTGCAGTGGAGTCAAAAATTACTTCTTCTACGGCAACTGGAATACCAGACGGATTTGGTTTTCCAGCAGGGGATGAGGTGTCTTGTAGAGAGGCTCCGTATACCCCTCCACAAAGGGACGCAAGCGTGGTGACAAGTAGTATATTCATTTTTAGAAATAGCCTCGACCGTAGTGAAATTAGAACTGAAACTTGGGGAAAATTAGATGGGCGAGCTTTATACAAGTTTCTTATCGTTTCAATTGAAACTCAATTCATTTTTAGAACCATTCTGCTGCAGTATCTGTCTTTGGTCAGTTTTTACAAGATTCTTCTTGACACTTGAAAGAATATGTTGGTTTAGGTTAGGATCATGGTCATGCTCATAATTTCGTTTGTCATGGTCACGTTCATGCTTTAAATTTGAAATCGGGCCCACCTATAGGTGGATTTTTTAATCAAAGATTTGTATACACTTAAGAAAAGCCATGATCCTCTCAGTGCATAAAAATATCATTCCGCGATAAAGCTGACAGGAGGATGAACTTTATGCTTTAGAAATGTATGCGAGAAATGACTCTTTAATTTTGGAGTAGTCTTCTTAAATGACGTAATGAAAACAAGCTCCGGTTTAGAACAACTTGAAATAACACCCGTTGCGATTTTAAAAGCAAGAATGAAAGTGCACAAAAAAATAGCGCTGAACGAACGCTAAGCAATAGCCTTAGGGTCCTCAACTCTGAATTATCGTTTTAGATATGTATGTGTATATCACACTTTTTACCAACATATAACACGACGAACTGCGAATGCTTTTAAAGATTGCTCCATTGTTCCTCGGGTGACAGGTACAAGTTGATTTTGTGATTTTTGTTCAAGAATAGGTTTGGTGAAGAAAGTTCAAAGACCAAACAAGTACAGCAAGGTATGAGCTCAGTCAGCAAACAAATGACATTTTCAAATAAATCAAAGCACATTTGATGTTATCTGTAAAAGGGAGACCTGGCAGTATTTTATGTGGTCCAGCAAACACGCTCAACTTCCATTAGCTTAATCGCATGAGTCAAAAAAATATAGGTGCAGCTGTTAGTTGTTGTAACTGATGAAGATGAGTCATTATTCCTACCAAGGAAACAGCGATAAATTTTAAACTAGACACAAGAAGATCTTGTGTGGCAAAATATTGGAAATGAGGCACAGGTTAAAGGTCTTGTTTTCGTGTCATTGTTTCATACCTGTCCAAAATCCGTCGTTCGCTGAATGAGATTTGCCCCTTTGAAGCTTTAATATGATTTGATTGAGTGACATGCTTTGATTTAGTAAGGTAAAAAATCATTGCGTAGTCAATGACGACATGCATCAATAGGACATTACCACAGGAACATCGAACAGGAGCATCATAATGCAATAGAATTAAGTAGACGCAAGGGCACACATTTATCACAGACACTTGTATTTGTTATCTTAAAAATTGAATTATATTTTATGCGTGAGCTTTGCATATGATAAGATTCCAGTAATTATAATGGACAAGAAAACTGCCAATAAAGATAATGCTATAATAATAATACTTTATTCTTCATATTCAGTAAAAATACTTCATACAAATAGTGTTCGCTATGTATCAGTTTAACAGTATAATCATATATTGTCGTACAACTGTTTTCATTACGGCAACACTGTAAGACACACATTTGCATGTCCAGACAACCCATTCAAAAGATGAAAAGTGAAATGCTACTATTGCTTCCGTCGTTTTGTACCGTCACTGAGGTTCCTCGGTAGTTATATCGAACTGTCTGGACTCAACTGTCGTCGTTGTAGGTGGAGTAGTGGATGTTATTGTAGAGGATCGGCTTGTTCGAGCAGTTGTCGATCCTATATGAAACAAAAATTCCAATTCTGTTATGCTTAAAAAAACAGGGAAACAGGCTCATAAAGGAGAAATGCGCAAAAATAATTCACATTTTCTAACTCGGGGTAGTCGTTGCCCTTGTGGTTGTTGGTTTTGGGGACCTAATTGGCCGTCTCGTTGTCGATGAAGTTGTGGGAGGAGTTGGTACAGTGGACGATGTGGGAGTATGTAGTGAGAACCGATTCCAAACTCTCTGACACAAAAGCAACATTGGACAAGTTGGAGCAGTTTGAGGCCTTCAATACCATCACGAACCACGCTTTCTGTCCGAATCCTACAACTGCATAGCTAGGGTGGGAATGGGAGCTTTCAGAATTTTCCGGACCGGAAAGTCCATACAATTTAATGGGCCACTTTTCATTAGAAGATTTTCAAAGATTCGAGCATAGTATATTTCGTATTCCTTTGCCGGAAGGAGCTCATTTCCCGATCCACTTCATCAAGTGATCACCCCTGCAGTCCAGTTTCGCTGAAATCGGCTTCAACTTGCAAATAGCTCTGTGGTTCACTGTAATAGTCAAAATTAGTAAACTTGTGAATGATAATCAGCACGTTCTGTGCAATGTGCGTGATTCATTTCTGACAATATTACAGGACACGGTTTCAAGGATATTGATAACGCAAGGGATCGTCGTTGTTGTATCTGTCTCCAAATGGAAATTAGTAATCAAATCAGCATTCATTATCAGTACATCTCAAACACATTTTACGTTGGTGTATCATTTCTAGAAACCAAACGGTTGGTTTTATTTGACTGTACTTTCAATTAATATACATGCTAAATATATAAATAAATAAATAAAACAAAAATAAATAACGGAAATATTGAGAAAAATCGAAAAAAACAAAGATTTTTGTTGCTTGTAGACTAGATTTCACACCAATCCGCACCATTAGAGTTCTTTACTATCCATTCCGGATAACCTATGGAAATAAAGAAAGATATTTTGAAACTATTCCTTTCCCTAAACTCTTGTGATAATATACGGATTTTAATGAAAAGTATTATTCTTACGTCCAACACGTGTGTATACACCGGGAGCTCTTGGTCTTGCACATCCTTCAAAGAAAAAAAAGGTCAGGTTCATGCCATGATAAAATGATACATGTGATTGTCCCGAGGAAAAGGGGATATGACATATAAAATAAGAAACTAGAAAATCTACTCTGCACTCTTTAAAACTGCTCATATTAAAACGAATGCAGAGTAGATTTTCTTGTTTCTTTATTTACACGACGCGACATATCCCCTTTTCCCTTGGACAGTCACATATATTGAATTATGTGCGGTTTCTTACCGTGACCCCAAGACACAACTCCAACAAGTGTCGTTCTTCCCCCGTTTGGTATGATGAGTGGGCCACCAGAGTCTCCCTGGCAACTGTCCTTACCCCCCTCTTCAATGTATCCAGCACACATCATGTTCTCCGTAATCTTGCCGTTGTAGACGGTCTTTGTGTTACAATCATCATTTGAGATGATTGGTACATCGACCTTGAGCAATTGCTTGCTGGTTTGGCCACCTTCCTCTGTAGCTCCCCAGCCAGCGGCAGACGCGAGAACTCCTTCAAAGCTGTAGTCATTGCCTGCAGGCAAGCAAGCGGGCACAATGACTCCATCCAAAATCACAGGCTCGGCGAGCTTGATAAGGGCAATATCGTTGTCAATGGTTCTGCGGCTGTAGTATGGGTGCATAATGATTCTCTCAACTTGAAACTTTTGAGTGCCTCCTTCGGTTTCGGTGTTCGATGAAAAGTCTTCTTCGTGAACCCACACTTCAATCCCACTCGGCGTCATACCGTCAACGCAATGACTAGCTGTGACTACGTAGCGCTAAAACGTAATCATATTTCATATAAATTTTTCGCACGTCATATAGTGACTCAGCATACACTCGCTTGTAAATTCTTTGACTGTTTACTTACATTGTTGATCAAGGTGCCCCCACAGTAAGCGCCCTTTGGGCGTCCAATCCAGCGTTTCCTGATCAATGCAACTGTCCATGGGTAATCGTTGATTCTGATAACAGTTCCGTTAACAATCCTCAACGGATGATTTCTCTCTCCAGGACGACCACATTGACACTTGGCACGTCCCGCGTAGTAGGGCATAGACTCGTCTTCTCTGTGGACAACATGGGTTATTCCAGCTTCTTCCATGATGCGAGCATCTAAGGGCTCTCCTTCATCGTTTTGAATGTCGCCGTAGTCACTTGAGCTGACCTCTGGCTCAACCGGATACTTGAAACTTTGAATTTGGTTTGCGATTTCGATATCATCCCCGTTGACGATGACGGTATCAGTTATGACTCCAGCTTCACTGTCAGCAACACCTTGTCTTCTGTCAATAACCAAATTTAAGGACGGATTGACCGTTGTAGCTGAATCGTCGTTTAAAAGATCACTTTCTGCGGAGGGTAACGTTGACGCACCAGCTGCCTCATCAAGGGCGACTGGAGAGGCAACAGTGCATGCTAAAACAGCACCGATTCCTATCACCGCAACCGAAAATAACCTCATTTTTTTATAAGCCTTCAACTCTCAGTAATAAAAAATGTTCTTTTGCACGCACGCGAATATCCTTCAAATTCAAACTGTGAACTAAATCCATTGCAATTCGTACAAAAGGCTTAAATAACCTTGGGACAATTAAAAATGATAATACGAGCAGGTTTTACTTTCTATTTTCAATCTGCAGATCAACCGCCTCCGTCCTGTCATGTTTAAGTGTGTCTAACACAATTTAAAAAGAAAAACTTACGCTTTGCGATGTCATAAACTGATATTGCAGAAAATTTAATAGTAAACGCAGCGCCGGTAAAATGGCAGTGCAAAACAAGAAAGATTTGCGAAAGGTACCTCAACATGAATTCGCAAGGAAGCTAAAAGTAAAAGCCGATTTGATTAGATCACTTGACATGTTTGAGAGATAAGGCATTGAAAAGTGATCATGGTCAGGTCAGCGAGGATATTGTTATTGTTTCAGCCAAGGTGTATTCTACTTATTTACTATAGGCATTTTTTTTTAAATACAGCTTTTGTTAGTGTAGAAACGAGTTAATAGCTGATTATAATAGAAACCAGCAAGACAAGAATAACACGACTGATTAACAGTGTAACTAAGGGGAAAGAGCGTCACGGGACTTTTCAGTTGAAATCGTTAAAGGAGTGAAATCCATTCATCGTGAAACGCCTGAAATGGCGTTTGCATTCATTTATTAACTGTCGCATGATTACAGCTAAGGCCACTACTAAATAGCAAAGAGAACGCTTGCGAGTTTTACTAAAACCAGATTTGAGTCAGGTAATTTTGCACAAACCACTTAAGCTTGAATGGCAACCTTATATGCGTGTAGAAATATAATCCGTCAATCTGTGTCGTGCTGTGCATGCATATGCGTACTTGCTACAGCCGACTATTTTTGTTTTATGTCAAGGAATATAGTATTGCGAAAAGTTTGCAAATTTTTTTTTTAAATGGTTGACAATCTGCCTGTTTCGCTTCTCCTGCTTGAAAAGAAACTAGTCTTCCTATATATTTTAGCTCTTTAAACAAGGAACTATATACCGTTATGTGTGACTTTGCAGAAAATTTTCGCGTTTGCTTATAAACTGATGTACTAATTATACTTATAATGATAGCAATTATATGCAATGGTAATATAATGATTGAAAGGTGAAATGTGAAAGGAGTACTAAATTTGTATATGCTGGCAACAATTCTATTTCATATGCGAGTAAGTATAAGTTTCGATGAAAATTTTGCTTTCTTTTCCCAAGCTACGCAGAAGTGTATGACGAAGGGGAAACAGGTTTTATGACAATGAAATGAAAATAAGCTTCTCCCAAGCCAAGTAAGAAAGATGTTTTGTAGAACTCATATATTTTTTTCTATGAAAAATTTTCGTAGATATAAATACAATTTTCTATTCATTTTGATCGATAAAATGTATACATTTGATGCGAATACAGTTTGGTTTGATTACTTATCACACCAACTTGCGTCTTGCGTGTTTTCTAAAATCCAGGACTCGTACATCGGAACTCTGGTGTAGACGGCAGGTCTTGTCGGATCCAGGCAAGCTAACAAATTTATACACAAATGTTAAAATTATAAACAAGGTAAAACGATATTGATGGTATTCGCAAAGGAAAGTACTTACTGGACGACCATGAAGCAAGTCCTGCAAGGACTTGCCTTGTTGAGTATCTTGAGCTTCGAATCATCAAAGGGCCTCCAGTATCTCCTGCACATGGTCCTTTCCCCATTCCATCTAAGTTGAAGAAAAATTATGACTTTATCAAAGGGCAACCGGAAATCTTTTATTACTTTTGCAATATAGTCGAGTTAAAACAGGAGCACCTGCACAAAGCATGTTTTCTGTGATTTTTCCATTGTGAAAATGCGTGGTATTGCACAGCTCATTGCTTAGCACCCTCACTTCCGCCATTTGCAAGGTAAGCGCATTAACTCCTGGCTCTGAGATAGCTCCATATCCTGCAACTGTAGCGTAAACGCCTTGAGAAAATGTCGCATCCTCACGCGGTACACAAACTGGTGCTATGTCCAGTCCTACTAAGGGAATCCGTACTTTCAACCTTATCAACTGCAATCATTTGAGTTTAATTATAACCTTGTGCGTAAAAACTCTGAGATTATGTTTTAAAGTTTCAAATCCTCCTACCGCAATATCGTTATCTGGAAAAAAATATCACACATCATAACTATCTTATTTTATCTTATAAGTCAGCCATAGTCGGATTCAGACCTAGAGTTCGTCTGGAGTAGCGAGAGTGCTTTATAACTCTGTCGACTTCTATTCGAAGGGCACTAATTGTGTTTCGCGCTCCGCCAGGGACCATACTTCTCGTAAGGTAAAGTGACATGTTTTCCTCGTCACTGCTCATTGAAACATTTTGCTCTCGAAGAACCACCTCAATCTTTTTAGGATCCAGTCTTGACATGAAATCCGATCATAAAAATTCACATGTTATGTGATGTTGTTTAAAGAAAAGAAAAACAGGCTTACCCATCGACACAGTGACCTGCATACAAATATTATCATTTCGTCAATATCAATTACAGAAGGATATTTTGGTTTATGATGTTATAAAAGTTTCTCACTTGCGGTCAATACATATTGATTATTGATGAGAGCTCCGCCGCAGTAAGGCACTTTGTAATTTTCTGACTCAACATTGTACAGCAAGGCTGTCCAAGGATACTGCGCGATTTCGGCATTTTCACCTGTTATCCAGTGTAAATGTTATCTTTGAATATTCAATATTACGCATGGCTAAATTTATGGTTACATATACCTCCGACAATTCTTTGCAGAGGCATTCCACATTCTGGAACAAATCCAAGTGTTTTTTATTTAATGGACTTCAAATTATCATGAGCTATATTATGCTATAATACGTATGCGTACCACAATCTGATGTTGTTCCGGTTATGTATGGCACCTCATTGTATTTGTCCATTTGGTCCTGTAGCGGGGATTCCTCTTCGTTAGTGGATGATTCATCTTCTGTTGTCAGTTTTTCTGTGGTCTGGAATTCTTGACTCTGAAACGTATATTTTTATGGATAAGATTCAGATAATAATTTAATGCTAGCAGTAACGAGTACCTGGAAATCCTGATTGTCGCTGGGGAAAGCTGAGATATGTTGCCTGGAGAAAACAAGAATAAATATAATGGCGCAGGAACAACGTAACGATCCCATTGTGACGTGATGATAACCCTCGACCTTTAAAAAAAATCTGTTCACGTTCTCCGATTCTCTATCGCGACACGTCTTGCAATTCTTCGAAATTGGGTTTGACGTGAATGTCGATGTGAAAAAGACTCAAACTGTTTGCAAAGTGTCAAATGGAAGAAAGCACAATGACGTGTGTAATTGCACGTACTCAAAACGAAAAGATAATTGCTTTCATTTGCATTCATTATAAATTTGATGTTAGATTTGAGATGACCCGAATTTGTTTTTTCATCTAGAGCCTGCACGTCTTCACATGAGCATTTGATATATACACTTTAGAAGAAAAAATATCAGAAAGACTGCTGGCGACATGAGGAAACACATCTTGAAGAAGTAGATGGACAGTTTGGTCGAAGGGGAAGAGCAAGAAAAAAAACAAGCGAAAAGTTGAACTTGCAGCCACCACTTTTATAGTTTTATAGTCGTTTTGCACGAGTACCTAAGGTATGACAACTTCTGGGTTTTAATTGTGAATGGTCGCAGGTATGACCTTATGATGAGGTGATAGAGACGAAAATCGTACAATTTGAAAAGATACGATACGTTACAGATTAGAAATTAATCTTAATAGCAGACAAGCGCAAGTAACTAAGAGACAAGATTGTGTTTAAACGTCTTTTTATTATTTTCTGAGATTTTCTGCATCTGGCAAAAGGATAATGTTGTAGTGCATAGTTACAATATGAAATCAGTTTAGGTTGACGAATCTTGTGTGTTCTCATATCGCCCCTTTACTCTAAACACCATTCAGCGTCTTTTGCGTTCGCCACGATCCACTCCGGGTATCCTAAAATGAATCGTGACAGTTTAACTCATTGCTTTAGTTAAGTACGTTTGGTCGATTGTACACGATTAAGATGACTACTTTTCTGACTTACGGGCAACTCGTGTGTAAACTCCTGGTGAGTTTGGTCGCGCACATCCGTATCCCCAGCTTACCACACCTGAGAAGAAATGATTTTGTTGATAATTTCTCTTTTACGTGTGTTTTGTGAATAATTCATATAAATGTACCGATCAGCATTAGTCTCTCGCCATTTACGATAGTCAGTGGGCCACCGGAATCACCCTAAACATGGGAAGAATTATGAATTTGAATGGCTATCTGACAAGACGCTTCCAAAATGAGCACTTGTTACCTGACAACTGTCTTTTTCTCCCTTCTCGACGTATCCAGCGCACAACATGTTGTCTGTGATTTTTCCTTTGTATTTTGTCTGGGTGTTGCACTCCATGTTGCCAATGACGGGTACCTCAACTTTTCGAAGGATGTTTGAGGTCGGTCCAGACTCTTTAGTTGCTCCCCATCCTGCCGCTGTGGCTGTAAAATTTTCAAAGTCGTGGTCATTGTTGGCAGGGAGACAAGCCGGAATGATTACACTGTTCAGATCCACGGGACTGGCCAACTTGAGCAACTATTCATCAAGACATATAATGCATCAGAATATGTTATCACAGACATTTCCGGTTTGGGAGTTCGAAAAGATCCCATTTAAACTAGTTTGAGCTTACAGCAATGTCATTGTCAATGCTTCTCCTGTTATAGTTTTGGTGCATTATGATTCTTTCTATTTCAAATCTGGTGGTGCCTGATGGCGTCTCGGAAGTTGACGAGACATCCTCCTCGTGAAGTACTACCACAATACTTCTCGGACTCATTCTGCATTACAATTAGATGTCATTACGAACAAATACTTACTGATTCACAACAAGAAATAGTTTGACACACAACCTACCCATCTACGCAATGACTTGCTGTTAGGATGTACTGGTTATTAATCAAAGTTCCTCCGCAGTACGGCCTGTCACTTACGATTCCAAGCCAATTTCTTCGAAGCAAGGCTGCTGTCCATGGATACTCCTCAATTGCTGCGGGCTAAACCATAAACCATATTTTGAAGAAATCAAATCCGTTCAGAGCCATCAAAAAGAATAGTTTTTGTGGCTTTATCGTACCTCGCCATTGACAATTTTTGTGTCATTGTACTTGGCAAATCTTCTTTCACCAGTTACGCCACATTCTGTACAAGATTCAGATGAAAATGGGAATTTTTATACGGCATTTTTTAAAATATAGTGCCAGATCATAAAGGGTTCAAAAAAGCTTACTACATGATCGCTTCCCAACATAGACGGGTGTGTACTTTGTTCCCTCTGTAGTTGTCCCGGAGATCCCTGGTATTTTAGTGATGTCAAAATTGGGAGGTATCAAAGTACCTCGGGATGGTGGCCCATCTTTGACCGTTTTCGTAACTTCCTCAGGCTCAGTTAGAAATGGAAGGGGGGCAGGGAACTCACTATCTTGTTTTGGGGCATTGGGAGCAAACGCTGAAATATTTGTAAGTATCTTAGCCTCATCGTCACTGACAATAATGTACGCGTCAGGAAAGACAGACTCAGTGTCAGACAAGGATGGCAGAGTAGTTGCTTCACTTTGCTCGCTAGCTTTTTTCCCAATTATGGCATCCAAAAGGGGAATTTCCGGTGTGTGTTGTCCCTGTGCCTAGTTGCAAAACGGGAAATTAAATGCATGCAGTAGTCACAAAAGAGGAAAATTAGGAAACGAACGGAACCTAGTTTCAAAAATACCTTATCAACTGGCGATGCCCAACATATTCCAAGTGTTGTGAGTACTGTTATCGCAATTTGAAATAATCCTATGGATTTCCCCATTTTAATTTTTCTTGTTGAAAATGAACTTTGAGCTGTGCATTGATTTCGAGACAAGAGATAAGCATGTAATCTGCCTGGTACGTCTTTGCTCGTCTTCGAGAAAAAGTAAAATGCTCATTTTAGGACAAAAGCTTGTTTTAGACCAGGGAAAATTGTAATGTTAGTTCTAATCACGGGTTGAGGATGATCATTATCAGGAATGGTAAATAGACAACGAGCATCACACACCAACGGGTCCGCACGGTAAGCCATTTCGGGGATTTTCAAGACGAGAATAGATTTGAGAAAAAAATATCTTCTTGCTCATTGCGATTGCGACCTGCACGCAATTCATTCATATTCCTGTCTCTGCTCTGGTCATCAACTTGTAATTATACAACTGCCAACTGCACAAAGATGTTGTTTTTATAGTATATATAATCAAGTCTGCTTTCTTTCTCTCCGTTTCAAAGTAAAGCTCAAACCAGTTAAAATTCAGGACTCGTCATTTCGTTTTCAAGTAGTAAGTAGTGCGCACTTTGTATCTATCTTGAGCAATATGGTATATGATGAAGCTGTGCTGATTTAACGCGAGCGTGCGAAACGTGACAAGGATTTGCAACTAGAATATACCGCAATATGGTTTTTTTTTGCACATGCAAATTTTTGCACTTTGTTGTTGTAAGAGACTTTCTAACAAGTTTATAAGGAACATGAGCCAATACACGGTGCTTTTAGGTTTATTATTTACGTTAAAACCGACTTGGGATAAAAATTTTCATCTAGCTGACAGTTGATCGGCATGATCGGACAAGTTGCCCGGACACCTGTAGTTCGGAATGCACGCTGGGCGAGATGGACGCAGCCGTTTTGGGTTCACAAGACTTTATGTCAGGATTCTAGAATGGGTTCTTTATATGACGAATAGTAAGTCGTTGGTGAAGTAAGTTGTGTGTTGAGATAAAAAAGAAAATCATGTGGAATTAGATGGAGCTTCGTAGACCTATGGTATAATCCCCGACCATTTTGAATTTAATTCCCCAAGTTTGGTTTGTATTTATAAGCGAAAATGTTAGAGTGTAAAGCTGAGAGTCACTATAACGTACTTTAAAAAAATGTCGATGACTTTATCCTTGGCACCAGTCAGCCCCCTGCAAAAAAAATGGAAAATATAATAAGTCTTAAATTTGGACATTATTCCTTAAATTGTTTTGTTGAATTTGTTCAAATTATAATTGTTGAATCTTGAATTTTTTGTTTGCAAAGTACAAGATAAGAACTTACGCGTGTATTTCTTAAAATCCATTCCGGATATTCTTAAAAATAAATCAAGACAATGGAATTATAATGATAAAAGAAATTTTAAGTACGATACAAATGAAATAGGGAATTGGGTAGTTCATAACTTACGTCCAACTCGCGTATAGACTCCCTAAAATAAGAAGGAGAAAAAGAAAAAAAAGTTAAGCATTCGTAACAATATCGGGGCACTGTGATCTCATGATGCATGAATTTTGTGAGAATACAAATTATCAAAATTCTAAACTCACCGGAGCGTAAGCTTGGGCGCATCCTAAATGTAAAGAAATCAAATTTTGTGTCATTTTATGAGATCTTGTATAAAAAAACATTGAGCTTCCTTACCATATCCCCACGATACGATCCCGACAAGTGTGCGTCTACCACCTATCATAGTTTCATTAGGAAGTGAGAATTTGTGACCGTCCCATGGAAAAGGGGATATGTCGTGTAAAAAGAGAAACGAGAAAATAGCCGCTTATTTTATTTTTCTCTAGAACATATGCCAAGGCGTAAAGGTGAAAGTTGCAATAAACAAAATTTTCTCATTTTCCCTTTACAGCTTGGAATATTTTTCAGAGAAAAATGAATTTAGAGTTTCTTGTGTCGTGTTTTATACGGCATATCCCCTTTTCCTTGAAACAGTCACATATGATTCTCTGGCCAAACATGGTTCCGTACGCGTGCACATATCAACATNCAGAGAAAAATGAATTTAGAGTTTCTTGTGTCGTGTTTTATACGGCATATCCCCTTTTCCTTGAAACAGTCACATATGATTCTCTGGCCAAACATGGTTCCGTACGCGTGCACATATCAACATAACTTACCGTTTTCTATGATTAGTGGACCGCCACTGTCCCCCTATAACACAAATGACACAAATGATCCCCATTCAGATTATGGATATTAGACAATGCAGAAAAATTACAGAATTCCATACTTACTTGGCATGAATCTTTGCCTCCAGTGGAGAAAAGACCTGCGCACATCATGTTTTGTGTTATCTTTCCGGAATAACGCGACTTTGGCCCGTTGCATTCAGCATTTGTTAAAATTGGAACAGTGACTTTTCGTAATGTTGAGGACGTGCTACCTCCTGCGTGACATAAAAAAAAGTTTCAGTTCATTTTTATAGTGCTGTACTCCAATTCAGAGTTAGCAAAATGACAAACCTTGTGAAGTTGCACCCCATCCTATGACGTATTAAAAAATGACACGAAAATTAGTTCAACGACTAATGTGAACAACTGATGGGTTCTTGGAAAAATGAGTAATTACCAGCCACAGTAGCTTGCTCCCCAGCAAAGTCATTATTGTTTGACGCAGGAAGGCATACAGGTATGTTTGTACCCCCGAGAGAAATCGGTTGCGACAACCGCAGCAACTATATACAATTAAAATACATTGTTTCACACGAAATAATTATCCTATAATCTATTGAAAGACGACAACGTAAATAGATATAGTTTCAACGAACCGCAATATCATTATCAATATTTTTGCTGTTGTAACGCTCATGCATGGTAATTTGAGAGACTGGGTATCTCTGTGGATTAGCTCCATCTGAAGCTGACGCATAGTCTTGCTCTCCAATCACAACAGATATACGACTTGCCGTTTGTCCATCAACGCAATGGCTGGCGGTTAGGACATAGCGCTGTTACAGAATTCCTTGCATAAGCTTTTATACACACGAATTTAACAAAGCATAGAAGTTGTATTAAGATTCAATAAGTTTTACAGAATTGATGAGGGATCCTCCGCAGTAAGGTCTTCCACCTCGAGTCAGGCCTACAGTCCAAGGATAATCCCGAATAGAGGCTACAGTCCCTCCCACAATTCTTCGGGCTGGAACCCCACATTCTAGCCAGAAAAAGGAGACTTTTTAGTGTCGTATTTTGAGGTAGCATACATAAAACTTGAGGATAGTCACTCACTGCATGAGTTGCGACCACGTACAAAGTCTCCAGTACTGTTTACTCCCTCTTCCTCCCACAAAATTTTCCTGATGTCGTCCAATGATGCATATGAAGGCCCGTCTGTGGCCGTTTCATACGGCTCATTTGGGTCGGGGGTTATTGGCCGTGTAAACTCGGAAAAATCATCAGGTTTAATGTTTTCGTTCAAGGGAGTTAAAGTAGTCTGCTGAGGTAGATCCCGTTTTTCTCGATACAATTCGTTGTCGTCATCGTTCGCCTCGCTTTTGAATGCAGCCTCAACTTCATCGACTGTCGTGACCAGAGTAGTTGCTCGTTGCAAGACATCGTCTGAGCCAGCCAAAAACTGGTCTTCGGTTATGTCTGTCACGATACCTAAAAAAGTTGATTGTTTGAAATGGAGTGACAGTTGTACGGTAAATGAGATAAGAATCAAAATATTTCAAGTCAAACGCAGTCTTTTCTTTTGCAAGACCCGATGGTTCTAAATGCTGCATGAGAACTAGCAAAAAAATGCAAAAGCTTCTGCGTCCATTTACCATCTGAAGCAGGTAGATCAGTGGCGTCAGCGAGTATTTCAGGGAAAACGGTCTGTAAAATTTTATCCAAAAAATTAGTGTACTTTTTTATAACAAATTTCCTCTCCTAAACCAAGCATCTCTTTAAAAACTTACCGTTTGAAGACTAATCCCATTGATAAGCGCTATACATGACGAAGTAAATATAAATGCAGCACTAATACACGTAACACGTTTCACACCCATTTCAAGAGACAATTGTTGGGCAACCTATAAATCGTCTTGTTCGCTACGTACTGAAAGAAACTCGGCCGAAATTTGAGCGTGAATTGCTTCGTAGCCGGAGCCAAATGCACTAATTTTTATTGATGAACACCCTGTGCATGCCAGGGAGTGAATGATAACTGTTCTAGAGTGAGACAAAGAGGAAACCCGATTTTTGTTGCGGGAGTGCAGTGGATCACGTTTAGAAATACGCATTCCTCGTGTACCTTTGGCAAGGTTATACATTACATTACGCAACAACCAAAGGAGAGAAAAAAATTTGAATGAGATGAACTGATAACTTGACATTGGTGACAACTTTCTGCTCAAGTAGGTACAGCCACGAACATAGGGAGGGTGTGTGTAGAATGTAAAATCGTTGCGTTAGCCCTAATGAGCACTTTGCTCAATACGCAGAATTTTTCCATTTTCAAATTGATCTGCTGCTACTCAAGAGAAACCAATTTTCATTGGCTGATGATACAACTTACGTTCACGAAACATGATTTTGTCGGGATTATACTAGTTTACAAATACAGAATCATAGACAAGGCAGTTGTTCAGTTGTTGAGAAAATATCGAAATAAAAGAGAAATGGGAGGCGACGAGTGTAAGCGTTGAGAAAATATTTTAATAAAATTTGAATGTTATGTATCAGGTTACTGGTTTAGTAATTTCTTCAGTAATTTTTCACGCTTCCCTATGATATCACTGGTATACGATTTAATCTAAATTCTTAGGCCTCTTGCACAAAAAGTAAAGCAATAGTGCGAGAATCCCTTACAAAACGGAAGTACATAATAAAGAAAATATGACAATTTAACTTATTCCGTTGACATTTTACTTATTTGTCCCTTATTCTTTATATAGTTTACATTTCTTACATACATTACAAAGTTAATCAGAAGCAAATGCCAGCTTGGGACTACAGAACCGACTGATTCAGTTGCACAACGGCTGATTTTACTTAGTTATAACCATACAAAAATTGGCATTTGGAATTGAAATACAATTATTAATCCATGAATGAGAACAGAATTCGCATTATGAATCATTCATTTAACTCTGTGTGAAGTCATTAACGAAAGCACGCAATTTCTCACTCTCACGATCCACTTGTTGAATTTCTCCTTCCAGCTTTGAAGTTGTAACCTCGCACATGCGAATTTTGGCTTTTAATTTCATATTTTCTGCATTCTTGTCCTTAACACGTTCGTTAAAGTCGCGTTGCATTCTACACAAAACAAAAAATAATTAATTTATTATCATAACAATAAATAGCTCTTAAATGCAAACCGTGTTTGATGTCTCACCTCTCTAAAACTTCCACAGCGTAGTCTTCTATGGCCTGATTCCTAGCTTCCCGTTTCCGCAAAGTTTCCGTTAAGATTTCTTCTCGCTTTTGTAAAATAACGAGATTCCTCTCCACCAACGATGTAGCATTTTTCATCTTTTCATATAACCTGCATAAAACACAACCAAGTTACAAACATTTTCATTACTTTCCTTGCAAAAATTGGATTGCAGATAAATATGCAACGTAATTAATTACATAAGCATGTCCGCAAAGCGAGCTTCTGTTTCCTGCAAGTCTTTTCCAGCCTCTACTCTTTCCATACTTGCCGTTTTCTTCTCTTCAGTGACTCTCTCCAAGCGTTCATTTTGCTTCCTCAATTCTTCAGCGTTTTTCATTAAATCCTGTTCAACTTTCGACCAGGACTTCCTGTGAGAAGAAACGATGATTGTTTTAATTTCTATTGAAAACTAATAACTAGAGAAGGTAATTTGTTAACACAAAATTAAATTACAGTTTGTTTTTCTTGTGGTCCTCAAACTTGGTCGTCATTTGGGAGATGCTGTCTTTGAGATGAGCGATTCGTTCAAGTTTGGCTGAGTTCTGGAGCTGCTTTTTGGACTTGCGAATGATTTGAGTCTTGTCTAAATTTGGAGGCTCAGTTTCCGCGGCCAATTTGGACGGAGAGCGAGGGGATTTGGCTGTTGTCACATTGAGTGAATCAGTTTTTTGGCCGACTTGTTTATTATTGTTGGCGTTTGGTGATTGCTTGGCTTGCGGTAAAGAGTTCCTCTTGAGCAAAACGGGCGGACTGCCATTCACGCTGATATCTTTAGATCGTACGGAGGAGTCGTATGAAAGTGATTTATTCATTTCATAACGAGGGCTGAGCACCTTTTCTCCAGATTGGCTGACTGGAAGACTACGATTAAAACCAGGCGACATTTTGTTTTCCGTTAAGCTTTGGGAGAATTTGACTTGCTTGTTGGACGCTGAGCCAGTTGGTGGCGATGGCTGGTAATGCGATATACTGGTCGAGAGGCGATGAATAGAACTTTCATCGAAACAGTCAGAATTCGGGATTATTACCGAACCGCTCATGCTCGAATGACCTGGCTGGCTGCTGCGACTGTTATTAATGGAATTTTCTCTTTCAGATTCCTCCATCGCCGTACACACTTTTTCGGCGTCCTCCTCATGGACAACATCCTCAGCATGGAGCTCATCAGCTTCCTCCTCGCCAAAGATACTGCCAGGCGACAAAGCATGCGCTATCAACGCAGCATTCTGAGAATCCAGCCTTTCACAGTCTCCTTCGCCAACTTCAGTTCCGTGTTTTAATGGAGTAGTAGGAAAACTCTTTACAGCACTGGGAGGAGCTTGCTCGAGAATTGATTTTTCCGGAGTTCTTTGAATGGAATCATCCTGAATCATCAACTCGTCAAACTTAATGTCCAACGACTGCTCGTGGAGGTTCACTGGAAACGAATCCCGTTTTCCATTTGACAGGTTCATCTTGGAAAAGCAAGCGCTTAGGGAATCATTCAGGCTGCCGTTAAATACTTCTTCAGCTTCTTTGGCTTTATCTTCGGTTTCTGGACAAGTGTCTGCGTTTTCATTTGTTTCGTCTTGGTCTTCGTTCTGTTGCACGTCGTTACATGGATTTTCATCTTGCGGAGGGGCCAATTCGCGTCCGTTCTCTAATGAACCACGGGAGCGACGACTTTCACCAGCTTTAAGAACTGTTCGGTTCAGATCGTCTTCATCGGCAGTAATGTAAAAAGAGGTTTCTGTCTCATTAACAGTACTGTTTAGCTTTGGGGAATTTAAAGAGCCCCGGCCCTTTCCTTCGTTCATATTTGGTGAGCCTGGATTTGCCCTACAATGGTAAATGGGAAAATTTAGTTGACACATATTGACCTTTGAACATTTCCAAAAGAAAATATTTGATAATAACCCCTTACGATAAGTATGACGAATCAGCTTCGCTCAAAATTGATGCGTTGCTTTCATTAATATTCTCCAGTCTTGGTTGATTTACACCAGAAACAGGTCCAGGAGGCTTGGGGGCTTTAAAAACAAATGGATCTTGAGATGCCTGAAAAGGATCCTTTCTAGCGGCAACCAACGGGTCAAATTTAACGTACAAAGAGTCCCTCTCCCACTTGCTCATTGCATCGGTAACATTCGCATTTCCACGGTTGGCCAAGGCGTCCCACTCTGACGCTGTGTCAGCTGAGAGAAAATCTTTTAATAAAAAAAATAAACAAAGTTCAGCTGCTAAGCAGTAATGTCAATGTCAGTCGTCAGTCCCCCCTCCCTCACGAAAAACCACGAAAGGAAATTCTAACTTACTCTCTGCTGAAATAAACTGCTCGTTCTCGTCTAGCGCTGGAACTGACGGGTTGTCATTTGCATCGCCCATTTTGATTCCTCAAGTGACGCTGATGATCACCCGCGCCCTCTTGAACTCAAGGCTTAGCTTTAACTTGTAGTACAACTAAATTATAAACGCACCACAGATTCACATGGACAGTTTGCAATTGCAATCACTGTTAAATCTGGCTTCTTTTGTTTAAATTTTCTAAACAACGCCAAAGTCGCCAAAACGTTTTCTCGTTTTCACAAATTTAAAATGTGAAGGAAGGCACAAAGTTGAAAGTTGATTATGATTGATTACTGTTTACAAACAATCCACCTGAATTTCATGCCAGTAGTTGAATGGGTTCTGTAAAAATTTTGTTCATGAAAAGATCAACCGATCAACCCAAACAAAAGACGGGCAGGAGACGAAGGCTGTCATGATTGGCTGGTTGAGCAAGAGCGATTCAATGGGAGCGAGATCTGTGACCCAAATTTTTTTAGCGGTAAGCAACAGCCTAATATGCACAGTTGTAGGCTGAGAATACATCGAACCGTTGTTGTCTTTGTTCAATCATCGTAAGAGAAGTGAAGCCAAATTGAAACTAAAGATAATACAGAATTTGTGACATGGATAATTATTGTAATTGATAATATGTAATAATATGCCTAATGTTTCTTTCATACATGCAAAGATGTGCAGTCAGCATGCAAGTATCTTTTTTAGCTGTTAGCTGGATGGGACATATAAATTATTACTGTAAAGGGTTTGACGATTTTAGACATTAGAGGAAACAACAACTTGACATATAAATTATTACTGTCAGCTGCTTTAATTCTCTGCTGAACATGATGAACCTTCATTATACTATTTTTCAAACGGACAAATTAAGTAGAATTAGCCCAACAATGTTTGGATGAAATTTTTAATTTATCATTTTGTTATCACGTTGATTTTTAGAACGGCGGACAGCCAGTTCTCCTCAAATCAGTTGAATAAAATTTTCCGTGATTACTGAAATAGCTATTCTTAGTTTTATGAATTTTAGCCTATTTATGTGACTTTGAACAGTTATTTATGTCCCGTCGAGCTAAAAATAATACGTGCATGCTGACTGTTCATCTATGCATGCAAAGAAACGATAGGCATATTTTCCAAGCTACAACATTTAAAAAAACAACGACAAACGACGGCATGCGTAGTTCTAGACAGGAAATTCAGAGACAAGCTACCTTTAGGGGATGCTTTATTTATTTTATCGAAAATTTTGATGCAATGAAAAAAAAATTGTTTAAACAATGAAAAGCGTCATCCTGAGAGCGGATCTTCTCGGCAGTTGATAGCGAACAAAAGCTGTTGTCTCGTGACTTGGAGGGAGGAGTACGGAGGAAGCCGGATAAGAAACAAGCAAGTTTCCACGCGAATGAGTCGGTGATCAATTTCGTCCGAGGTTGCACCTGGAGGTATGTCTATCGGAGCAATTTTCATGGGAAACGGAGGCACGTGAACCGCACTAGTGGACGAGTTCTCTTGGCTGTTGTGGTGAAAGTGTTCGCTAGACTGACATGGGCAGGTGGCCGGTAACCGCTCCAAATTTGCAGAAAATTTAATGAATTTCCGGAGCTCCTCTGGGGAAAATGATTCCAACGCGGCCCAGAAGTACATGATGTGAGGGTCGTTCTCATTGACGCCGACTTGGTAATGAGTGTGGCTCTAGAAATTTTCAAGTAAAGAAATTAACTAAAAAAGTTCTGATTTGGAAAGCTAAAAAACAAAAAAAATATCAAAATTATGAACCTTAAGCAAAGACAGGTTTACGTCTGGAGAGCCAGCTACTCGCAGTTCTAAATGGTCTGACGTGAACAGATTAAGTATGACCGGGAGTGGAACAATTGTTGACAATCCTGTTAATATTTTTGCTACTTTGTTAGCTGAACGGATCTCTTTTTCGCGCAACTGCTTGATTAGCTTGATAAACAGTTCCCGATTTGCAAAGCTACAGATGACAAATTAATAATGATTTCTGTTGATGAATTTGAAACTTGTAATTAAGAAATGCAGGACAAGACAATCAGTACAGCTCAAATTACCTGACGCCAATATTTTGTCCGTCGACGCATAAAGGTACAACTGAGGAGCTGTCCATTGACGGGTACTGAAATTTTGGCCATGCATTTAAAGTAAGAAAGTTGTCAAATGATGCTTTAGTCCCCAACTGCAATTAAAGTGAAATGGTCAAATAGTGTAGTGTAATTTGCATGAGTGGGAATTTACTAAGATTTCGTCATCATACCGATTCCAGCTTTCGCAAATACGTAGCACATAAAATGTCCGCCTCAACTAAATCGTCAGAGCTGTCGTTAACTTCCTTCTCGGAGAGGAGCAATGAGCGCCACGCGGCTCTGAGTAACGGTAGCGCAAGTGGTGCATCTGATCTTATAGAAATGCCGATGAGTTGTCCTAAAAAGTGAAGAAAATCTTCCTCCCCGTACGACACCTTTCCAGGAGTGATAATAAAGCTGTCCTTGTTCCGACCTGCGTCGGCGCTCGGGCATCTGGCAAGAAGCTTGACTGCTTCGCTCTGCAACTCTTTTGCAGCGTTGAGGAGGAAGTGTCTGAAAGAGCCGCTCAGACCCAGAACCTCTTCGCCTTGAAACTTGACGCTAACTGGAAGCGCCGGATCAGCCCCCTGAGCTGGTGGTACACAATAGAAAGCTGTAGTAATTGTGGCCATTTGCTGAATAACTTGGCTGAGTTGGGATCTGAAGGCGGCTTCATCCTGACTTCCGATTGATGAGACAGGGTCCAGTGTGAGCTCAGGCGTGGGCGTGTCACTTCCCCTTGAGGCTGAGACAAGTATAATTTTAGAGAGGTAGGCGTCTTTAGTGTAGTACAAAAGAAGTTGGCGGCTGTCGTGAAGCAAGTTGGCCAACGACATTTGTGAGCTCCGGACTGAATGCAGGGAACCATGGGCCAAGAGTTTCTTTGCGATTAAAGTATTCATTTTTTGGAGCATTCCCCATCGAACTCTGAGATGCCCTGTGGGCACACCTTGTAGCGCAGTAAAGGCGGGATTCAGGTAATCACTTTCAGTGAGTGCCAGCTCTGGAGGCTGAATCCGCGTCGGATCGATGTGTAAAGTTTGACTGAAGTGGTCCATGTAGCTCACCAGGGCAGCATCTTTTTCCAGACTCCATTTGTCCGGGGACTGGAAGAACTCGTAGATATCCCGAGGATCCTCGGCGAGCCAGACTCTTTCCAAGTGCAAGTCGTATCCAGTGGCAATCAATCCTTTCCAGAGTAGATAGGGCCATGTTTTTACCAGCTCTGTGCACCATTCCAGGTAACCTTGCAAGCTCAAGCCCATCTCGTCTTGGACAGCAGATGCACTTCCCCCTGCGCCTTGCAGAGAATTATCAAGATGGTCTTCCGGTTTGACAGATTGGTTTTCAGAACATCCCGGTGCCCCAGGCGCACTTGCTTCACCTTCATCAGGGGAACAGGTATTGAGGACGAGGGAAACAGGCTTCATTTTCTCTCCAAACTTTTCTAGTGCGTCCTTTTCCGGATCTAGCATCTCTGGTGAAACTTTGATGGCTTCCATAAATGTGTCGAGCAGATTTCCGGGTAATTTCAGGTTCATTTGCTCTCTGTTCAAAAGAAGTGCAATTTGCGGAGGGATTGGAGGACTATCCCCCTCCTCGGACTGGCTGAGGGTCGGTTCAAACACGTACGGAATGCTAGTCATGTAACACGACATGAAAATCGAAGTTAAAGTTTCCTTCGCTTTTGGATTCAGCTTTCCACTGCCATCCGTGGCGAGCAGTTTGCTCCTGAGAAACTTTGCCAGGATTTTGTCCCCTTCCTGGCCAGGACTGGTCGAGGAAGATGAGCTTGTCGCTGATGCGGCCGCGTAAGTTGGCGACGGCGGTATAACTTTAAAATTATCATTAACTCGATACACATTCACATTTGGATATAGAACGTAATCCTCGAGCGGGTACCACACGTAATTCTGGCGGAGCGTCTCAAACGCTTCGTTGATTTTTGCGGTGCAACTGATTTCGACAACTGCCGAGTTTTCCGAGATCCACAGCTCGTTTCCTTGAACGCCTCCACTTCCTCTTAACGCTCGGATGAGACTTGCCTCGATGGACATTCCGTCAATGTTCACTGGAGCGCCATGAATGATCAGCAGACGGTTGTGAACAGAGAGTGACTTTAGTTTGTCGATGACCGTTCCAATCAAAACTTGGGAGGCCTCTATGGCATTGTGGTCATTTGGGCTATGCCAGACGATGTCCTTGAGAACCCGAGTAATGACGACTTGATTATTGAACCATTCTATCTCAGACGCTTTGGCAAAGACGAGGAAACCATCGTCAGATTGGTTCGTTTTGGACTGGTTTGTGGGAGAAGTAGCTCCTCCGAGGGCGGCGTTACTTGTCCCAGCACTGCCGCTGGAAAGCAAGCGCTTTTGCTCTTTTAAAATGCGGAAGCCGTCTCGTGTCGAAGACTGAGTGGGTTTTCTCCTGATCGCTTTGACATATGGCCGCTTTGTGACAGCGGTAAAGGGGACCACTTGCATAGATGGTGGAGCGGAAGCATGCGGGCCACTTGCGACAGATTCTGTTGGACTAACGCCGCTTTTGGGTGATCCCGATGAGGACGTTTCGTTTTGAGCTTGTTCCTCCAAGGAAGGGATTACTTCGTACGGATTGACGATCAGTTCCGAGACTTCGTTTAGCGTTAAGCAAAGGTCATTCAAGGCATTAAAGTAGTAGGAAAAGTTAGGGTCAGTCATACTCTTCTTTGACTTTTGATGGGCGCTAATGAAACTGGAAATGTGGAACATGAGAGTTGCCGGCGGCACAGATTTGGAGGGTTTTGGAGGTAAGTTGAGGGTTAAGGCGTGTCTGTTTTCTACCGCTTCGCTAAGGGAATTTATCAGAGGGACTGTGTGGGTTGGCAGGCTTAGTTCGGCAGACTCGCGTTCTCGGAAGAGGAGCAACTCCAAGAACAACCTGTTTGGAGTATTACTTTTGGCGACCTTCTCACTCACTCCTGGTTTCCAGCTGATGTCAAGCTCTTTGGAACGGATTCTCATGAGGTCCGCGAGTAACGTGAAAATCCAGTCTTTAATTACAGGGGACAGGGGGATTTGGTCGATAAAGTCGACTACTCGGGAGACTGCGGAGGTAATGTTGTCAAAGTTAATTATGTCGCTTGCTTTGATGAGCTCCTGGAGGTAAAGAAGGGCCAGTGGGAAGTCTTTCGGAATCCCTTGAATTTCAGCGTGAACTTCTGGCAAAGACGTTTCCGATATGGAGCAGTAGACTCGGTCCGTTGGACACAAAATTGGGGGAAAGCGGGATAATCGTTTCCTCATTGTTTTGTTTATAGCAGCTGCAGCGCTGGAGTCTGCAGCACCCGCAGTAGTTGTTTGGGTATGAGTAAAGATTGAAGGCACTCCATCCTCCCCTGACGAACTTGATGCCCTGTGCATGACGACATGGAGTGGTTCCAGGGGATAGCAACAGCAACAGTGTCGGTTGATTTCGCTGCTTTCAAAGCAGAACACGTGGACACACGGATGTATCGTGTTGTCGATCGCGTTCATTTGCTTGGCTGTCATGGTCAGGGGTCCCTTGAAGGATACCAAAGTAAACGCGCTGTTTGGACTGTGCACCTCCAAATCATGAATCTTGTCCAGTGCGAGCTCATACTGGGGAAATTTTTCATGGTGCTCCATGCAACTGAGCATGTGAGAGGTAAGCTCATCCAGAGAATTTTCAGCCACCGCAGTTCGGATTTTCAGGCGGATCTGATTAGACAACGAGTCGTAGTCGCCGCGTTGGTAAAACAATACTGACGGATTGGAGGGATCTGAGAGAAACTTCAAAGGAGGGGATTCACACTGAAGGTTGTATGTGAATAGATCTCGAGACGGGGGATAGTTTGCGAGCAAGTTGTCCGATAGAATTTGAATGGTGTCCAAATCGAAGCCCTTGCTAAAGTTATCCATCAAACTGTTGTCCCTGGCTTTATTCGGTTGCTCTGGGGGGGAGTGCTCCGAGGTGCTCGATAATGAAGCGGATTTGTGCAAATGGTGAGCAAGGGACAAGTAGCTCTGTCGGGAGTAAAGATGGCAAAGGGATCCCTCCATTGCAATCAAGTTCCTGTGAAATAGAATCATTTTAATGTTATTAAAACATTTATTAGAAAGGTATACGTATATATATGAATGAATGAATCAGCTTACGAATGTAGTTTAAACATGTTGACCGTGTTGGTACTGAGCATTGGTTTTTTGTTCGAGAGGCCTTTGTCGAGACAGGTAACCGGATACCAGAACCGCACGAGAACTCCTTCAGACTCCATGTAAGTTTCTACCAGGACCAAGTCGTGAGCAACGTCAACTTCTAAAACCTCTCCAGTCAGACCGAAAGTTCTCAACATTGTCGCAACTGCATATGGCGGAGGCAACATGGATACATCCGAATTACTATTTTCAGGTGCGGACTGAGGTTGCTGAGCGAAGGGTCGAATCGTAACATTCATTCCGGGCTTGACCTTGTCCATTGTACACCTGGCCTGTTCTACACGAACTTCTTCCAAAGTGGGAAAATGTAAATCTCTCGGAAGCATGCCTCCTTCTTCATAAAGAAACTCGACAGTCTGGCGTGCGATATCCCACATCCCCAACTGGAGCGCTCCTCGAATTTGTTCGAGACCATCTCTTCGCTCAGTATCATTCCGGAACCGGCGTCTGATCACAGGGAAAACTTGCTGCTCCCATGCTTTCACTAACTGAGTATGAATATCGTCTTCTCCGTCGTCATCCTCAAAACCGTCTATGGAATCAACGTCTGCAGTTCGCCGCTCTGTATCATCTCCGCTGTGAGTTGGAGGCTGAATGAGTAAGTAGTCCAAGGGCGTTGGGGTATGCGCTGCACATGGACACATATACCTTCGTGGTCCCTGGAACACTTTTACACTAGTTGTAGGACTGTGCCCGAGAAAGTACTGAAGAGAGTGAAGTGGATTGTACTCGATGTGCTTCAAGGGTGGCTTCGTTGTCACAGTATTTTTCTTTCGTTGCCGACTTCCTGCTGAAAAACCGGACGCGCTTTCCTCGCGTTTCTTTCCTTTCTTCTTCTTAGCTCCGCCTGAACGCGCTCTCTGTCTGGGCATTGCTGGAGGGGGCAGAGGCGGTGGAGGAGGAGGGGCAGGTGTGTTTAGCCTTCTTACTGAAATACTGCTACCACTTGCACTTAGTCCTGAAGCTGGCGATGGAGGGAGAACACGGAATCCATCCTCTGCAATTACATCTGGGGACATGGCTCGTGCCATGTTAGGCTCACTCACTGCTTCAGTGGCATCATCGGAATCTTCATCATCGTTGTCATCCTCATCGTCCATCATAAAGGGATCTTCATCGTCAACCTCGTGCATTGTCCACTCGTCATCTTCGGCCTGGAGCTCGGCTTCGTCTTCTACTTGTTCCACGTCTCCACGTCGGGCCTGAGTAGAGTTGCCGGATGTAGAGCTATTTGTGACGCTTCGTTGAGAAACGACATTGATCTCTGGCTCACTATCGAAGTCATGAATATTCATGTTGAAAACCATGCTGAGGTCTTGTAAGCTGTCTGAGACTCGTCGCAAAAGCACATCCGCGTTACTTGTCGCGGTTTCCGTTGTGTTTTGATGGACTTGAGCAAGCTCCCCTAATGACGCCACACCTCCAAGTCCTCGCGCAACAGTTTTTTCTGGTTTGACGACCACCTTGTTTGCTTCAGCATACAGAAATGGTCGCTCCCCGAGATTTGTAGAGACGACCATCAGCTTCTTTTGAACATGAATTATTGGATACAGATTGACATTATTTTGTTCTACAGTTGACGAGAGTCGTCTGCCATTCAGGGTGAAATAGACAACGCCCACGGACGTTCCTGCAGCGCCGTTTCGGTCAGCACTTAGACCAAGAGCCCCAGCAGTTGCTTGTCTACCGAACCCAACCAGTGCCGCATTCAGTCTACCAGCATTCCTTGCCATTCCGCGTCCCCTCGCACTGTACCTCTGCGAAGAAGCTGGGAAAGTCGCTCCAGCAGTCACAGTCAACGTATCGGACAAGTTGGATTGTCGCTCCCAACCAACACCAATTGTGTCTCCAGCTTTTACCCGGAATAAATCGTCATCTAACCGAATGCTCACCCAGCTCCCGGCGTCTTGCGTCTTGTAGTGAACAACCCGACCCAGCGTAGTGTACATAACCGTTCCAGAGGAATACTTCCACATGTCATTGTTGGTATTCGTATTTGGAGGGAGTGGCGAGTATCCTATTGACAAGGGTGGGACGACAATCAAGTCTGCGTGTAGGCCAAACTCTTCCATCGAAACTATCGTGCTCTCCCAGTAAAAACCATTTGTAGGGATCGGACCATTCCCGTACAAAACAAGACCTCGAGGGTTTCCTCCGCTGACGTTGTAGTCGCCAGTGTACACAAGTCCGTTCGACAGGGCGGAGAAAATTGTGCACTTTATTTTCGGGGTTTGTCTGGACAAGTCCCATCGCATAATGATGTCTTCGCCATTCGCAGGTTTGTCAATTTCGCTTATTGGAAGTCTGGGAGGCTTGGTGCAGTCCCTGTATAGCAAGCGCAACCATGCGACTTGAACTTCCAAGCTGTTAGTTTTATGACTTGGAATGCAGCTTTTGCTAAGCTCCTTCAGATTCTCAGTGCACTCTTGGACTTCCGGGGTAAGCGACTTGGCAGTGTTTATTGTTCCCTCACTAGTATCCATCCCCAAGAAAATCTTTCGGAACTCTGAGCGCCTCAGCCAAAGGGCTAAAACTTGCATGGACTTTGTACGGATTTCAGCGAGTAAACGAACGATCGTCATGGCTTGAGCGATTTGTCGAGATTCCGCTTGGGTTTGAGCAGCATTCATAGCGATTCCTGTCCCAGCTCCATTTGCTAGTAACGGGTTAATTGAAGTGACAACTTGGTTCAGCGTCGGCAGATCTCTTTTAAGGTGAAATTCTTTTGAAGAAGTTGCCGGTCCGCCTTTACTGCTTCCTGGGATGGCGTTGTTTGACTGAGTGGAAACCAGTAAAGTTCTGAAGAATCCGGCCAACTCCGTTTGTGAATTCCTCGAAAGCTTGGGTAGAGTGGGTTGACCGTTTTTGTTGAAATGCGCCGGTACTAAACGCGTCAATGGAACAGTTAGAGTCTCGGACACTCTTAGCTTGGATGAATCCGAACCCTTTTTCTGGTCACTTGCTGGCAGTAAAAGCTCCACTTTGGCGTTAGGACTTAAGTCCGAAACTGACACTACTCTTGCCCGAGTCGTTTTAAACTCCCATTGGTCTTCTGGACTGGCGTCCTCGGCGATTCCGCCTTTCGGTTCATCGATTATCCAAACCTCCAGCCCACTCCGTATGGTTTCTGTGAAGCCACCCAACACGGCAAGAGCTGCGATTACCAATCTCGCCGAATAGACGTACGTTTCCAAGTGCACCCCCGTAGGATTGCCTGGCATTTGACAAAGCTTTGGGAGGAGCTTCATAGCTGCACAAATAATTTGCTCAACAGCATGTGGCCATGAAGACGACGTCGGTGAAGCCTTCGTCGAGATGACTCCGTTGGAAACATCGCTGGTTTTTGAATCTCTTCCAAGGCCGGAGCAAAGAACGGACACATTGGCCGTGCTTGGAGTTTCCTGGTCGGTTGTGGTAACACTGGCAGTGCTACTTGCAGACGGATGTACGACATTACTGCGAGAGCTATTCGTGGACAACGCTGAGGCACTCTGTGATCTACCCCGGAGTACGGTGGACAATGACGTTGACGAAGAGTTGAGGAGGGCTCTGACCAGTTGCACGATTTCGCTGGAAAGATTTTCAGCTACGTGGCCGGATAGAAAGGGTCGAGCTGGATCCCAGTTAGCCAAATAAGTGTTTTTCTCTTTGCACAAAAGATCTGTACCATTTCCGGGGCTGGCGTTCGAAGCTCCTCCTCCACCTGTCGGTACAGTGTTGTACAATGTGGCTGTGCGCGACCATCCAGATGGTAATAAAGTGACTAGATGACCTAGCATACTGATTCGATACGCCTTGAATTCAGCGGCCACAGCCTCGTCCGTGTACAAGAGAACTTTGCCGTGATTGTTGAACTCATTCTCGAGCTCCGTTAGAGTTCCACGAGTGGGCTTCAAGTCCGGACGAGTAGTATCCATAAAAAGCTGTCTGATTATGGACACGGTCGTCGCTTGATGATTATCTGTGCCTGTGTTAGCTCCTTGATATTTATGCAGCCAGACTTCCATTCTCTCATGCTTATCTGGATCGATAAGCCCTTGAACTTGGGCTGGTGACTCGTGAACAGGTAGAGGAGGATTCGGAGTGGTCGTGTTGCAAGTGTGCTTGTTTTTGGAACCTTCAGGGGGTAGTTTAGACGAGGTCTGAGACGAAGACGGCCCGCAAACCAAATAGTCTGCCAGTTTGGACAACAACATGCTTGCAACTTGAGTATAGGGAGTGGACTCGATGACAGACCAAAAGGACGACATGGCTGCTGGACCCTTGGAACCGTTTTGGTTGAACCCTTGCGAATTTTGATTTCCCTGGTTTCTACTGAAGGGCACGATTTGCTTGAAATCGGCTGTGTCCAAGTCATCGACTAAAGGAAGTGACGTGCGAAGGAGCTTAAGTATGGTCAGAACTAAGCGTGGACTTAGCCGTGAGTCTTGGAGTAGGCCGAGTAGCCTGCAAATGCATGGACTTTGCTTTAAAATGGCAATTCCAATTTTATAAGTTTTAAGATTGTTGAGCAAGTCGAGGACGTCTTGAATGGCTATCGCTAGACTCGGGCTGCAAGCGCCTGACGCTGAAACTGGCTCAGGCGAGCTGACACTCGATGATAACGCTGCGAGTGCGGCAGCTCTGGCAAGGTGATTGGTAATATTGATGGATATTTGAAGAGGCAACTCTCTGTGCTCGGGTTCATCCCATTCCGATGACATTGGATCCTCCATGACATGAAAGAGTAAGCTTGCCACGGCATTCTGGTACTGCTGTTGGCCATGATGGCCGGGTGGTCGTTCCCACGACGCACATTGACTGGCCAGCACTTGAAAGGCTGCCCAAGCTAAACCGGAAGCTTTATTGTGGGCTAAGCTACTCTCAATTGAGTTGTCTGAACCGAGGTCACGATTTGTTGTGTCTGTAGGACTGCTCCGGTTGTATAATGGCGTCAAGTGTCCTGTTTGATAGGCACAAAGTTGGTCCAAAACTCCAACTAGCCCACTTTCAACCAGATTTTCCTCGTCGGATCGGTCGTAAGCTGTTATGCTTAGAAGAGCAATTGTGTAGCGATGCAACAACGGGTTCTTCTCTGCAATCGCCACTGCGGTTTTCATAACCTCGCCGTATATTTTGAGCACGTCTTTTTCCAGTCCACTGCATAAAACTGATTGAAGCCGGGGACCAGTTTGGAGAAGCAGCGAAGCGACAATTAAGAGTGCCGAGGAAGGACTTGAGCATTCCAGAACTTTGTTCAGAATGTCCAGTCCTTTTATTCTGTCCCCAGCTCGTTCGCGACGAAGACGAGTAGCCAGGAAGAAGTTTGTCATTGTCGCGTCTGGATTGTAGACATGGGCCGAGATGAAGCCATGTATGGACTGCATTCGTTCTGTGAGTATTTTCACTGTGGGATATACGGGTCCGAAGAAGCTCATGTTGGAGATTGGAGTGGCCTGTAGCAGGTACTTGCACTTGAGGTGAGTTTCCTCGATGAGCTCTTCTGTACGGGATAACTGCGGAGGAGATGAGGGGTCGGATGATAATGCATTGCACATGGCAATTACGTCACTGATAAGATTTCTAGGATTATCGGGGTCATAATCAAGGTAACATATCCACGCTAGTGTCTGCAAGTCCGTCGAGTTTTCCATAAAAGAGGAATCCATAAAAAAGGCTTCAGAGATGTCCTTGGTGTAGTTAGAAATCTCCTCGATTTCTTGAAGAAGCATTTTCTCCATTTCATAGAATGCCATAAGGCGACGGAACATGGTGTCAATGTTTTGAAATATTTCGTGGAGTATTTCGCGTGTCGGGCCGGAGGACCAACACGACTCGCAAACTGGAGTGAGAATGGTTTCTGATCCTAGGAAGGGGTTGGGTCCGATGTGTACCATGCAGCATTGGAAGTAGAGTTCTTCAAGGTCAGGCGCCCGCATTTTTTCACTGGGAAACAATTCAAGGAACGTGATATATACAAAGTTAATGTCTGTTTGAAGGTAAACAATTAAATTAGGTACATGATGCTTGTTCTCATTTGCAGAGGAGGAATGCCCACGGCTTGCTTGACCTTTGCAATCATTTCGGAGGGAAACTTTCTTGGGTAATTTACGTCATCTTTCAGAGTCTTTGGCCATTTAAGTCCAATAACCAGTCTATTTTCCAAGATGGCTTTGTTTGCTTTTTCTTCTGGCGACATTGGATTGCCTTCTAAAAGCACCCTGGATATGTTCTGAATAACGTCAATAGAGTGTAATGTGGTCAATGTTGCAAAACCAGGGGCATTGGTTGGAAGCGGTTTTGGAGTTTGCGTGGGGTCGTCATTATCATCATTTTCCGGACGCATAAGGTCTTCATAGTCCATCACTGGAAACACGGTAAACTGATATCCCCAGAGGGCTTTATCAGGCACGCTGTGCTCCCGCCCACTTTTCATTTCAAAGTTGTACTGGATACTCGATCCCTCACACAACTTGATTAACTGCCTGCCCCATCCTGGTCCAGAAAAAAATCTG